>QEPC01006863.1:6511952-6547323 GCA_003113815.1 Sphenodon punctatus
CCCACCCCCCGGCTCCCTCTCCTTCTTTCTCTCCGAGTTCAAGTCCTGCCTCACCTTATTCCTCTCTGATGACATCCTCACACTCATCCTTGGTGACTTCAGTATTCATGTTGATGCACCCTCTCAGCCTTGCATCGCTCACTTCCTCGCCTTAGCCTCCTCCTTTAATCTCCACCTCTGGACTAGCTCCCCCACCCACACTGATGGCCACTCTTGAGCTCGTGTTCTCTAGGAACTGTTCTGTCTCCGATCTCTCCTTCAAACACCATCCCATCTCTGACCATTTCCTTGCCTCCTTCAACCTCTCCCACTGCTCCCCCTCCTCTCCCCCATCTCCCCGTCCCTTCCACGATCTGCAGGCCATTGTGCCTCAAGACTTCGCCTCCTCCCTCTCTCCTCTTCTCCCATCAGTCCTCTCATCCTCTTCCCCCGATTCTGCTATCTCGGCCTTCAACTCTTCTCTCGCCTCCACCCTCAACTCCCTTGCCCCCCTCTCCTCCTGCCCCGCTGGCTCCCACAACCCTCGCCCTTGGCTTACCCCCACCATTCATCATCTCCGCTCCTGCACCCGGACTGCAGAATACCTTTGGCGCAAATCCCACTACCACACCGACTTCCTCCACTTCAGATGGAGGAAGTGGGCGTCGGGGGTGGAGGGGTGTGATTGTTGTAATTAGGTGGGAGGGAGTGGTGGGGATATGGGGAACTGTTTAATTATTAATGTTGATCATTTAATATTGTTTAGGGATCTGCCTTGGCCAGTGTCGACCAAGATGGGCTTCCTTGTCGGGGTTGTATTATTGAGGGGTTGGTATTGTATTATACGGAAGAGGAAGTGGAGACGGCTGACTCTCCCCGGTGAGAGAGGGGTGGAGCCAGCTGTATACCCTGGTGGCAGCAGGGTATAGGTGGTGGGAGGGATGGGACCAGTTGCCTGATACGTAGGCATGGTTGGAGGAGATATTAGTTGGGGGGTTTGTTTTGAGATGTATGCTATGTTATTGTTTACTCTGGGTCCCCTGTGTGGGAGAGAACCCCAGTAAATGTATTTACTAGGTTATACACCACCTCGAGTCTCCAGAAAGAGTGCGGGATAGAAATTAAAATGTGATGTGATGTGATGTGATGTGAAATTCTGCCTCTCGTCGCTCAAATCTGCTATCTCCCTTGCTAGACAGCAGTACTATGCCTCCCGCACTGAGTCCTGCTCTCGGGACCCTTGCCACCTCTTTTCCCCCTTTGACTCCCTTCTCAAACCCCCCTGTCCTCCTCCTCCTCCCTCTTCTCTCTCTGCTCAGGATCTTGCTCTCTTTTTCACCTCTAAGATTGACAAGATCCACCTGGATATTGCTTCCAAGTCCTCTCCCCCTACCACTCCCACCTCTCTCCTGTCCTCCTTCCCTCCCGCCTCCCTTGAGGAAATCTCCTCCCTGCTCTCCTCCTCCAACCCTTCCACTTCCTCCTGGACCCCATTCCTTCCTGCCTCCTGACCTCCAATGCCCCCACCATTGCCCCTCCCCTCCTGCACATCATCAACCTTTCCCTCCCTACCAGCTCCGTCCCCGCTGCCTTTAAACACACCATTGTTTCCCCCATCCTCAAAAAGTCCACTCTGGATCCCTCTGAACCTGCTAATTACCATCCTGTCTCGCTGCTCCCTTTTGCTTCCAAGCTCCTTGAACGGGTTGTCTACTCCCGTTGCCTCGACCTCCTGTCTGCCAAATCCTCCCTTGACCCCCTTCAATCTGGCTTCCGCCCCCTTCACTCCACTGAAACCACTCTGGCTAAGATCACCAACGATCTTCTTGTGACTAAATCCAACCGCCTTTACTCTATCCTTGTCCTCCTTGATCTCTCTGCTGCCTTTGACATTGTGGACCACTTGCTCCTGCTTCATTCGCTCCACTCCCTTGTATTCCGGGACTCAACATGGCGAAAACTGAACTCCTTATCTTCCGTCCCAGTCATTCCTCTCCCTCTTCCCTGTCAATTGCCATTGACGGGGTCTCCATCCTCCCTGTCCCCCAAGCTCGCAGCTTAGGCTTCATCTTCGACTCGCACCTCCCCTTCAAACCCTATATTGACTCCATTGCCAAATCCTGCTGCTTCTCCCTCCATAACATTGCTAAGATTCACCCTTTTCTGTCTGTCTCCTCTGCCAAAACTCTCATCCATGCCCTAGTCACCTCACACCTTGACTATTGTAACCTCCTCCTCACTGGCCTTCCCTGCTCTCACCTTTCTTCCCTTATGTGTTCAAGACTCTGCTGCCAGGATCATCCACCTAGCCTGTCACTCTGACCACGTGAAACCTCTCCTCTCCTCTCCCCACTGGCTCCCTCTTCCTGAGCGTATTTTGCACAAGCTCCTCGTTTTCAACTACAAAGCCCTTCACAACCTCACTCTCCCCTACCTCTCTGCCCTGATCTCCCTCCGAACCCGTACTCGAGCACTCCGCTCCTCCTCCATCCCCACCCTCCCCCTCCCGCGCCTCCCCTGCTCCGCCAATCACGTTTGTCCCTTCTCCATCGCTGCCCCACAAGCCTGGAACTCCCTCCCTGCCCTCGTCCGCCTTGCCCCCACCCTCCACGCCTTCAAGTCCCTCCTCCAAACCCACCTCTTCCGCTCCACCCTTCCAAACTCCTGCTAAGCATCCCCACCCAGGATTGTCCCGCACCTGTTATCTGCAAACTCCCAATTTATTGTAACCAAGCCAAGAACATGTACCTGAGCTCTCGCATCCTCATGAATGTCGCATCCCTTGTCTCTCCCTCTGTTTTCCCCTTCCCTGTCTCCCCTCCCCCTGTCTTTAAATTGTAAGCTCTCGAGCAGGGACCATGTCTATCTTGTTCTTTGTAAGCACCAGGTACATCGCTGGTGCTATATAAATGCTTATAATAATAATAATTAATATGGGGGTGTCCTCCTGGAGGTCCTGCATTACCAGCGGGTCTGCCTAAGTCTAGAACTCCTGGCGTTCTGCCAGAAATGTAAGACCTGGCTCTCCCATCAGGCATTTGGGGAGGGGGTGGATGGGATGGGATAAAGGGTTTGGGGTGGGTGTCTGTGTTATGCACAGCTCTGGTTTTGCACTGTGATGTTTTTATTGGTTTTTTTATGTTTTATGATATTTTGAGTTTGTGTTTTAGGATATTGTTTGTACGCTGCTGTTAGCCTTGGGGGTCAGAGCAGTGGCTTGCGGTCCAGGAGGGCCCAGGTGCCCCCTTGTGCCCCTGCCTCGTGACCGGCGCCAGGGCTCGTGGCAGAGAAGGCACCACTGCTGCGTCCGGTTGCAAGGCAACCAGCTCCGATACAGGCAACTTTGCATCACCTTTCGTGACTCTGCAGGGGGCAGTGCCATGGCCGGACCCTCTGTGGCGTTCCGCGCGGCTCAGGGCACGCCAGGGGGCATATCCTGCACTTGATAAGCTGGCGCAGGGAGCTCCCTGATACTGGTAATCAGAGCGAGAAACTGGCCACTGAAGCTAAGTGTTTTGAGTTGATTTATGATTATTGTGTAACGTGTGGTGTGTGGGTGGTGTTTGTGCATACGTAGGAGTGTTGTGGTGAACACGTATCTCCCTGTACCTTCCCTTCCTCGGTGTGTGTGTGGTGACTGCTCATGTGTGGGTGTAGGAACGAGTGCATGTGTGGTAGCCCTGTGCCCTTCCCCCCTTCCTGGTTCCCTGTCCCCCATCCCAGGCGTGTGCAGCTCCTTCCCAAGCCTGACCCTGGGCCCTTCCCCTCATGCCTTCACAACCTTTCGCACTACTGACCCCGCTCCCGTACCCTCCTGGTGTGAGTGTTTGAGTGTGGACCTGTGGCGGGCTGGGCCCAGCCGGTGCTCAGTCTCGTGCTCTGCACCCTATGATGATAGGGGCCCTGTCTCTGTGAGACATAGTGGGCCATGCTACTATCCTGACGGGCAATTTCCCCTCCCCATTGGGGGCAGAGCATTCCTGTGAGCTTAGGGTGCATGTGGGGTTGTGTGTCTGCTGATCCCTACTCCCCACTGACAGCTGCCCTGAGTCACCGTCAGGTGAGAGGGGCAGGGTAGAAATGAAATTAAATGCCCCCAGGCTGTAGTACGGGCTGTGGTGGGGCTTAGCCTGGACTGTTCCTCAGGACCAACCCTGAGGAACAGCCCATGCTAAGTGCCACTATGGCCCGTGCTACGACCGCCAAACCAGGGTGAAGTGGACCATCACGTCTGTTGACCCACTCAAACTTACTCTGTTCTGGGTCCGCGACACATCTGGGCAGCCTTATAGGCTGCCATGGCCACCCATCAGGGAGGGGTTGGGCTGCTACAAGCAGCGTGGGGGTGGGGCTGTGCAGACGCACATACGCACATTGCCCCGCACTCTCCCCGGCCCAGCGTCACTCTTGTTTGGCAGTCCAGGCAAATCCTACCCAGAATGAGGATCTCAGTCTGGACAGGATCAAAGCATGACAGCGCTGAGCGCCATCACGTCTAAAAATACCCCTTGTGTCACAAGTGTAACCTGTCTGCAGCAGAGAATATTCCCGCTCTTGATTTCTGTATCAGAGATGAGGACTCCCTCCCAGGGACGGAATTAAGATTTTAGTGACCCTAGGCAACTCAAGCTGCCCCCCCTTCCCCCCTCCACACACACACACACGCTCCGGAGCTTGGTGCATATGCAGGCTGTCGTCTGAGGCAGGGAGGGAGACAATGGCAGTGCCCAGGACAGAGGCAGAGTCTCTTCCTTCACACTCAGCACCACTGCAGAGCGTGTTGGGGCTCAGGGGTGGAACAGGGCTTCTCCAGGTGGGGATGGATGGGGGAGCCCCCCCTCCACGCTGCAGACAGTGCAGGTGAGGCAGTGCAGTTGTGGTGGCAGCAGGGGGGAGGGGGCATCATGACCAGGTCGGTGTTGGCTGAGAACAGAAGCCCCCATCCCTCAAAAATCTGCCACCGCCCAAAAGATCTGCTGCCCTAGGCAGATGCCTATGTTGCCTGACCCTAAGTCCAACCCTGCTCCCTCCTCTCTCATTTCACTGCTCAGGAGCAAGTCAATATAATACACACAGAGAAAGGCTATGGATGCAGTCCTGATGCCATTGAAATCAACAGCAAAATTCTCATTGATTTCAGTGTTTGATACATGTTACAGGATGCTATGCTTTCCCATCTTTTTGTTTCCAAATTATAACAAGACAGGAAATATATGTCAGGTTCACACACAAAGATCCTACATTTGGCACACAGTTACAACCCCATCACTAGCCATCCCTAACTCCATTCTAGAGATATATTCTTTTTTTAAAAAAACAATGTAATGGGGAGTGGGTGAAATTAGTGCATGATCAGAATTTTTCCAACATGAAAATAATAGATATGGTTCTGCATTGAGCCAGTGATATTTTATATTTTAATGTATATTTTAATCTATAGATAGCATTAAGCTAATAGTATTTCACACAAACCACTTTAAGCAGAAGTTAATTGTGGACCCACAACAATGCCTTATGGTCATTATACTCTATCTTATTTTTTGTAAAGCGCCAGGTACATTGCTGGTGCTATATAAATGCTAATAATAATAATAATAATTAATTAATAAATAATAAATCCTCCCAAATCAAATGTCAGAGAACCAGGAAATACTGGATAAAAAGCACAGGTGGGGGGTGGGACTAAGTTGGTATACACTATGGGTGCAACCAAGCAAGCTGCAGGGGCCTAATCCCCGCACAGCTGCCACACTGTGGGCCAGCGCAAGGAGCTGGGCAGATGACACCCCCACCCCGTAGGGCTGTCAGGCTGCTGCCGGAGATCCCACCATGGCTGGGGCAGACCAAAGCGCCGGCCACATGAGCAGGCACCCGGACTTGCCCCACGTCCCACCCCCAGGCCGATCAAATTCCCACCCCAAGTTCACTTCAGTGAGTGGGTAGCAGCCGTAATCTTGCTGAGGCTGCATTTAATTCAAGGTGCCACGTTGAGGGGATGGGGTGGAGAGTTGCCAGAGTGTTTATGGAAAATTCCTGAACTTGCAGTGCTCTAACTCTAAAATGTTCCATGGGTAACATCCCCGCCCTCCGTGTCCCGCTATTCTCCAGAGTCATGTCCTTTGATAGGCAATTAGCAGATGCTCCATAGCGCACAATTTGATCAGCAAATCAAAAAGATATAGCTGACACTTATTCCAAAATTAATTTAACATTGAAAAGTTAGAGCTCAAATAACTAGGATAATATTCAACCTCAAAATGTATTGAATACTCAAAATTAGCACTTACAGTACATGAGAAGTGTCATACTACGGCAGATCAGGCCTGACTGACACTCTAGTAGGCTTTCTGCTTCTGATATGTGTTGTTATTAATTAATTATTAATATACATTTATTATTATTATTAGCATTAGTATAGCACCACCTGTGTACCTGGCGCTTTACAGAACAATAAGGTAGACTCGGTCCCTGCCTACGGCTTAAAATCTAATAGACAGAGCGGGGAGACAAGGAGAGGGGACATAGGGAGAGACAAGGGATAAATAACAAAAACCCCAACATTTGGTCAAGGTGGTGGTACTGGTAGGAGGTGCGTATGCTTGTTTAGTTGTTTTAGGCTCCTGACTGCCTACTTCCAAGATTCCACCAGTGCTGTCATACTTGATCTGTGACTTAGAATCATCGAATCTTAGAGCTGGAGGTGACCTCACAGGTCATCTAGTCCAGCCCCCTGCTCAGTGCAGGAAATCCACAGCTACAGCATCGCTGACAGACTTGGAGGCATCTGTGTATTTCTCATTACTCCTTGCTGTAAGCAAAGACCTGTATATTTCCCAGTGCAATGGCAATAGTACCTTCCCAATGCATTTCACCCATTTTAAAACTCAGCTGTTACATCTTTAGACATTCCTCAGTGCTATTGGATGATTGGATTCCTGGACTCCATCAGTCAGATTTTCATCCTGGGCATAGCACCGAGACTGTGCTTGTGGTCTTGGTTGATGATCTCTACTTGAAAATCGACAGGGGACATTGTACCCTGTTGATTTTGTTAGATCTTTCAGCGGCCTTTGGTCCAGTTGATCATGGGGTGTTGACACAACTGCAGGACCTGGCGGGGGTGCATGGGACCTTTCTTGAGTGGTTCTGTTCAATCCTGGATGGGAGAACCCAGAAAGTGCTGATGGGCGATAGCTCATAATTTTTTATTATTAATTATTATTATTATTATTATAATCATTTGTATAGCGCCAGCTGTGTACCTGGCGCTTTACAGAGCAATGAGATAGATGCGGTCCCTGCCTATGGCTTACAATCTAATAGACACAGAGGGGGAGACAAGGAGAGGGGATGTAGGGAGAGACAAGGGATAAATAACATTCAAGCAGATGCGAAGTCTCAGGTGCACGTGCTTGGCTTGGTTGCAGTTACGCAGGGGTCTGCGGGGAGGGCAGACAGTAAATATTGAAAGGTACAATTGTATTGAGAAATATTTGTATTTCTACCCTGCCCCTCTCACGGGGTGGCTTACAAAGTGACTCGGGGCGGCTTACAAAATACTAAAAATATAACAAACAAACAAACAAACATTAAAATAGATATTAAAACAATACAAAAACTTACTTTTTTTTTTTCCTAATGCAAAAAAAACCCCAAACACTTGCCCAATCTTACAAGCCCCGCCCCTCCTCCTCTCCCTTGTGGGATCCCGCAAGGTTCCACCTTGTACCTACTTCTGTTCAATGTGTATCTCAGGCCCCTGGGTGAGATCGCTAGGAGATTTGGAGTGAAGTGCCATCAGTATGCTGATGACACCCAACTCTATCTCCTGGACCCTCTGTCTCTATCTCCTGACCTAGGCCCTGCAGGCTCTGTGGTTACCAGGTGCCTGGCTGCTTTGGGGGATGGATGAGGGCAATCCAATCGAAGCTGAATCCAGACAAGACCAAGTTGTTGATGGTTGGCCAGCTGTGTAGCCTAGAGGACATAGGGTCCGCTGTTATTGATGGAGTCGGGCCTCCTTTGGTCACTCAGGTTCCCACACGTTTTGAGAAGCGGAATTGGTAAAGCCTCTAATATTGGGGACTTACCAAGTCCACTTCTCAAAACATGCAGGAGTCGCCAGTGCCACTGTTTGCAATGGTGCCCAGGAGACTTCATGTTGGGAGTGGGGGGAAGCGTCCAAACTCCCCGTGCGGGAGTTTGCAGAACTCAGACTGTTTTGCGGATGGAAAATGTGTGAAAAAACACCCCAAGTCTTACAAGAAAGGCTTTTAGGGAATCCAGACCCAAGTCTGGACAAAGCAATAAGCTGTGTCAGGCAGTTGAAGCTAGCAAGAAGAGACTGCAGGAGTTTGCAGAACCCGGACTCAAGTCCAGGTGAAAAATACGTATGTCTAAAAACACTCTAAGTCTTTAATACTCATCAAGACTTGATCTCTGATGAGGGAGTCTTTTAGTCCCCCAAAATTGTAAGTCTGACTCAGGAGTCAGAAGTCAGTGACAAAAGCTTCAAATTTTTCTCCCTCCTGTTTTCTCAGATGAAACTGATATCCTTCAAAGGTTTCATTTGCTTTAGGAATGCAATATAGTTCAAATTTAAACATTACAGTTTTTTAAACTGGCTTGCTCTTCATCATTCAGTTGCAAGCCGTTAAAAAGACTAAGTGCCTGTGGGCCTGCAATATTTAGTAGGAGTGCCAATTTTGCTCATCATCTCTCTTAGCTCCAGCACCAGCCTTGAAGAAATAGGCCTTCAGTGGGTGATTTCAGACGTTACGCGGTCCCAATTCACCACAGTGGATTCCCGGCGGGGATGAACCGAACAACCACCCCCCGTGGTAAAAAAAAAGCCCCAAACAGACGTGACGGGACCAAGAGCACGGCAGGGAATTGGGCCGGCAGATCACAGACCGGTGCAGTGCAACAGACGTGACGCCGATTCTCGGCCGTGGTCAAAACACCCAGAAGGCGCCGGGGCAACTCATCCCGGCTGCTGCTGCTGCTGCTGTCCCTCCACTGCCTTCAGGTGCAGCACGACCGCCTCCTCCCCCGCCTGCGCCTCTACCGCCGCTGCCTCCTCCACCTCCTCCTCCTCCCTTGCTCTCTCGCCCTCCGCTCGCCTCTCCCTTCCACCTCACTCCATCCCGTCCCATCCCCCTGCTGCTGTGTGCTCTTTAAATCTCCCTCCGCTGCCTGTGTTGTTCCTGGTTGCCTGACAGTGACGCTGCATGCTTTGTCCCTGGCTGGGAATCATTTCCTTTGCTTCCGGCCGGTGGTTGCCAGTCAGACGTTACTTTTTGTTGGTTCCCGTCGGGAATCTCTTTGACCACACTTTCGGAGATGGTCCGGCAGGGAGCTCCGGAAGCATGGTTGATTTTGACCCCATGTGGGTATTGACTGTGGTGAACATCTGGCGGCCGCTGAACAGACGTTCAGGGCACTTTGGCCCAGCCACGGGATTGACCGTGGCTCACTGTGGTTGAGCGTGATCTCGTAACGTCTGAAAATACCCAGTGTCATCCTGGGAGCCGCTCATTTTATGCCCTCCCCATGCACCTCATGTGCCCTGCTGCCGCCCCACGCACTGACCCCCCCTCAAGCCTTGCCCGTTTAAAAACATCCATTCTGTAGGCCCGAAGCACTCCTGGTTCCATCTATTATTTATAGTTCTCAAGAACATCCGCAGCTATCGTTTCTGTAGTAATGCATTTTACAGTATATTCAGTATTCTTGAATTATGTACAGGAGGGTTCATCTATGAGTCTCAGGCAGAGTGCTTCCTTCTGGCAGCTCTGCAAACCAAGTTCTGCTGCTTACGATTTCTCTCAGTACACACTCTGACTGCCTTCAGGAGCCCAAGGATACACTGGGAAACAGCCTCTTAAAGTGATTGTATTCCACAAAAGAGACTCCGTAAAGGTACACCTTTGGAGATTCCAATGCAGGGCCATAATTATAAATATTAATATGTGAATGAAAGCCACCCTGGACTGAACGCGCCCGATCCCGTCCTGAATGAAAGAGTGCAATTTCCTCTTACTGTAAGAAGATTTCCATCCCAATCAGGTTTTAAAACTGCATACATATATGTAATCCACAAGAAATCATATTAAGGGAAAGGAACATACATTTTTCTTTGTTTGTAATTTATTGTTTATATAGTAAACTGTTTACTTTCTAAATCTTTCTTTCTTTTAAATTCTCCATGAGATATTTGTGTGTTACACAGCTGGTAGGCTGTGAATTTTGGTTACTTATTGCAGGGTAGCTCTTGAGATATGGGCTGAAGACTTTGATTTCTGTTCTAAATACAGAAAATTGAAACATTTATGGTGTGTGTGCCTATGCACACATGGATTGTGCATAAAGAAAATATAAGATACTGAAAGCAAAACTAAGTATTGACTATTGGAATTTATCTGTTTGCCACTGACGCTTTGCAGCACGTTTTTGTGGAAATACACGTGGAGAATAATATTTGTTGCACAGCCTGTCGGGTGATCTGTAAAAGGAATCCCCAAACAAGATGTTTTGCATTCCTCTAAATATATAGGAAACCAGAGATTCAATGCAACAGAATTCCCAGACAGTAATGTGAGGACAAAGTGCTGCAGCATCGTGACAACTGGTTCATTTATTTCTGTCTAATGTTGGTATAATTGCTAAGACCCTACATCACAATTGGTCACATTCTCAGAGTAATTTTGTGAAAACAGCACCACAAGTGATCCCTCTGAATAATTAAGGGAGGTAAAGAGAAGTTCTCATTTGGTCCTCAGGAAGCAAGGTCAAAGAAGTGGTACAAAGTCCTTAGGATGCTCTCTAATGACATCACATGAGAGTAAACTGCTGGGTATGGTAAACTCCAGACCAGTTCCAGCACTATTTTAACTCCTCTTTGAATAAGCATGTCACTAGCCAATCACCACACGTCAAGAGTGTTTGTATTTGCGTAGAGAGAGAGAAAAGATAAGTATTTTTCAAAATGAAACTACAATTGATGCCAGTGGGATTCTTGTATTAGGCTCTTGAAGAGGGGAAAATAGGATACTTAGAAATTAAACTATTTTGCTTGTTAAAATTTGATAACTACAGACTGACTTGAAGAACCCCCCCTTTCCCTTTCTGCATATTTATTTAAATGTTGAATGTTTTAGCGATATCCCTAGATTTAACCCCTCCCCCCCATAATCATATTTACCTAACTATGACTGTTTTTACACGGACACCATCCACACATAACTACCCATAAATACCCATCAGGTGTGAGAGTGCCCGTGTAAATGTTTACGAGTGGGTGGGTGCACATTCACAACCCACCCAACAACACCCACGGAGCAGCCGTGAAGGAGCCGGCAAGCTCCGTGGGTGGAGATGGGTGTTCAACACCTGCCTGTCCATGTAAAAACCAAAACACCAACACCCACGGGAATGGGTCCGCTGAGACCACAGAGAGATGGCTAGAGAGGCCACGCAGGTGCCCCCAAGCAGACATGCCCATCCAGGGAGACGCCGGACGCCCGCCCGGGAGCCCTTAAAAGGGATCCGAAACAGGACATGGGTGCGCCGGCTCCTAATATGTCTGGAAGGAAAGCCTCCAACAAAAGGAAGGGAGCCAGCATCGCGACTCGCATGGGATGGGCCAGGGTAAGCAGAGGGACCCCGGGACGCCCAGGAGAGGGGGACCAGCCCCACGAGCCGGGAGGGGGAGTGGGAAGGGCTGCTAAACACAGCACACCCATCCCCCCACAGGGCCGAGAACAGACCGTACTGACCGCAGCCCCCAAGACCACCACAGCCATGGGGTATGGGGAAGGGAGTGCAAGTGACAGTGAGGTATGTGCGAGGGGACCCCAAGAATCCGGAGAGGGGAGTCCGCATGCCTATAGCAGAAAACAACCCGAGGGAGCACAGGGCAGGCAGTCGACAGCTAACAGTTTCCACCCCCAGGAGAGCACCCAGACACAGGAGCAATGCACCACCGGGGAGACGCCTGAGGGCCTCCCTGACAGCCAGGTAAAGTGCCCGTGCCCCCTGGGGGGAGTGGGGAAGGAGCCCCGCACAAGGGAGCACAGGGAGCTGTGGGGCAGATGCGAACCCCTCTGCAATACCCCCAACAGGAAACAACCAGCTCCACTGTCACCACAGCGACCAGGCAGACACCAAGCTGGTAGGCTCCCCATGAGCGGTACCCAAAAGGGGGAGCCCTGGTCAAGGCAGGAGACCAGGGATTTCATATGTGGGGTGGGGGGGGTGAAAAGGTCCAGCACAACGTGGTGTGCAGCTACAAGACCAGACAGGTCTATGAAGCCATTGCCCAGGAGATGCAGCGGTACAATAGGGATGTCACCCAGTGCATGCAGCAGGCAAAGGACTTGAGGTCCGGATATAAACATGTCAAGGACAACAATCTCAAGTCCAGCCGTGCCATGCGTACAATGGAGTTCCATGATGAGCTGGACAAGTTCCTCTGCATGGACAGGGATATAGTCGCCTTCCGCTTACACGGCACCGCTTTCACGAGGGGCAGGCAGAGGGCACTTACAACACACACCCTGCCCAACCCCTCAGAGCAGAGGGAGGTCACTGCCCCTGGCAAAGCAAGCCAGGATGCAGGAAGGGACAGCCCCATCACACAGGGGGAGGAGATGCCCCAGGAACCTGCTCACTCAAACATCGCCCTCCGCATGCACCCACAAAACCCACAGGGCGCTGGGCCACGGGGAAGGGGTGTGTGCGCAGAGCAGACAGAGACCCGGGACACCTCCCAGGAAGCGGAGAAAGATGATCCAGGTAAGAACGCAACCAGGGCCCGGGGGGGCAGGCTCAGGGGGGACGGGGGAAGGGCCACAGTGACCGAAACTGGGCACCAGGGATTGACTGACTGGATCCACATTCCCATTACAGCTCAAGGCACCCTGGAGGTTCATGAGGAGGAGGTCATGGAGGAGGTGGTCGAGGAGGAACAGAAGGCACCCCCGAGAGCCGGGTGCCAGGACAACGATGGTAGGACACAACGCATAAGGGATGGGTCCCGGCTGGTACCGGGGTGACAAGCTAACAGGCCAGCCACAGGGGCAGCCCCTAGAACCAACCACTCCCCATGCACGACAGGGAAGGGCCAGTGACCATCTCTGGTTTGTTACCGAGCCACATGGGTTAACAGCCCCTAAGGGGTATGCAGGGCAGGGGTCACAAGGGGGGTGGGACTGAGTGACAGGCCCCTTGGAGGGGTTGTAACAGCATGGTCCGGGTGAATGCGCCCCCAGATGAGGCTAGCTCAGTTGTCGGACAGAGAGGACACGTTCCCCGAGACCCCGCCCAACCAGTAATGTACACCATAGGGACAGATGGGGGGTCAGGCACACCCCGGGGTGACAGGGATGCACGACTAAGGGTAACAGAGTATTGGAAAGCCTCACATCCCAACCTGTTACCATCCCTCCCACAGATGAGCACCCCGGTCCGGTGAGGGGAGCTGCCGCTGGCAGCACTGAGAGGAATTGGAAGATGTGGGTCTGGAACAGGTGGAGGAGAGAGGACCTCGGCAGGGAACTGCTGGAGGAAACCAGAAGGTTAGCCGAGGTGCACACAGAGGCGCTCTCCCTCACAAAGGAGGTCCAAAGAGGGAAGGAGGAGAGGGACCAGGACATATTGGCGGCCCACACCAAGCACCTGTGGGACAGGTGCCAGACTGCCACCCTCCACCATGAGATGTGGCTCAAGAGGGCGAGGGGACGTGTCGCGCTGGAGGGGACCTCTGCACAGGCCCTTGACCTCATTGGGGAGGCAGTGGGACTCCTGCGGAGAGAAACCCTGCAGGACACGCCCCCTCCAGGCCCAGGTGGAGGGATGGCAGCTGAGTACCACTGGGGCACCCCCCTCACAGGTGCAGGTGCCCCCCCTGCACTTTAGCCAACCATGGTTTCCCCAGCAGCACCCCTTCGCTGATCTTGTTGACAGGGTCCTTCTCCCCACATAGCCCCACAACAAGAGCCCGGGGGGCTGCCCTTCCAGGACACACCCCTCTCATTTCCTCCATGGCTGCCTCCGAGACACACCCCCTCCGGGAACCACAGTCTCCCCCGCTCAACCCAGAACCTCCAGGTGACCAACCGCCCATGCTGACCGTCCCACCAGCTCCGGTAAGGCAGACCACAGAGCTGTCAGGAAAGGGGCGGGCGGGGGGGGGAGAGGGGAAGGCATCGCTAACAGCAGAGGGATGGGTGGAGGGGATGCTGTGTGGGGAGCAATGAGAACATCTGAGGGCCACGGGAAGGGCTGTGGTGCCAGGGTACTGGTGCAAGGCAGGGTGTAACACTGATCTTATGTTCCATCACCGCAGGGTCCAACACCCCAGCCCGGCGTGAAGCGGCTTGTGGACAATGGAGAGCCCAGGCCATCTGGCCGCTGCTCCCTAAGGACGGTGGCTGCAAGGGCCTGCAGGGGAGCGAGCCCCAGTGGTGCACCGAAGTGGGCACGGGGAAGGCCCTGCAAACCGTGACCCCCCCTTGTACAGAACCCCAAATAAACTGTTGTACATTACCACTCTGTTGTTTGGTGTGTCAATGGGGGCACCATGATGTACAGGGATCGCTCCGCATGCATACGGGGGCAGGACATGAACAATACAGATGCCTGAACCATATGTCTCCTTCCTGCAGACATCCGGGTGGGCAACAGCATCGCTCCCATGGCCAGGTACAGGTCTGCACAGTTACATCAGTGGAGTACCGGCCATGCTACCGGACAGCCGGTGAAGGGCCGAGGCCTGGTGCGGTTCACGTGCCATGGCTAGAAGGCAGTGGGTGACCCAGTGGTGTGGGGCACAGGCCTCACAGGACCGGGGAACCCCTACAACCCAAACACCAGGGGAAAAGTGGATTAGGGAACAGACATATCAGACTTTATTGTTACCCATTACACGGTTCTGTGAAGGGGGGGGGGGGCTGTCAACATGACTACTCAGGTGCCTGCCATCTGGGCGACAATGCGCCTACACAGAGCATCCTGGTTCTCCTCCAAATGCGCCAGAACGCTCCTCCCTAGACGTATTGGTAGAGAGGCATGGGACCCTCTCTGCACTGGTGGGGAGTAGTCAAGGGCAGCTCCCCCAGTCTCACAGACATTGTGCAGGATGCAGGCCGCCAGTACAAGGATGGGGGTATGCTGCAGATCGAACTGGCTCCTGTTCCTGGCTCCTGTTCATGTCATCAAAGACAAATATTAAAAGAAATGGCCACTTAACTTGCTACAGCAGTACTTGTGCAACACTCTACTACTACTAATTTCCATAGCACTACTAAGTGTAAGCAGCACTTCAAAGTCACAGATTTTTGGAGACAGGTCCGTGCCTAGTGGATTTACAGTCTAAGCTGGACAAGGAGTGTTTTCAGACATGACGCTAACCCCAGTTTAAACACACTTGAACATTTCTTATGCATGTTGCAGGGCTGCATAGGGCACCAATACAGTCCTGCAACATGTATAAGAAATGTTCAAGTGTGGTTAAACTGGGGTTAACGTCATGTCCGAAAACACCCAAGGATGAAGAGAACAAAAACAGACACACACATATTCCCATTTTACAACTGGGGAAACTGAGGCTGAGAGATTGTGACTTACCCAAGGCCACCCAGGGAGTTCATTGGCTAGGGTGAGATTCACACCCTGGTCCAACACCTTATCCAGTAGACCACACTGGCTTTTATTTTTCCCAACTGCTTTCTATAGCACACTATTCTGAATGGTTTCTCAGCAACATGTCTAGCAACACATTTGCAAAGGCATGCCTAGCAGTTCCAACTTTGTACCCTTCTTACCATTCTTACTTTCAGTTTTAATGATTGAACTAAAAGGAGCATTTGTTTCATATATAAGTTTCAAAAGCTATGTCTTTCAAGATTGGGTCTTTTTAAAAAAACAAAACAAAACACAGCAGTGTTTAAATTAAACTTGAGGTGCAGAAAAATACATGCTACAGAGAAAACTTGCACTCATCTCAAGGAATAAAACATAGTTTTCCACTTCTGAGTACCTTCTAGAATTCAAAAGTGATTAAGCACCTTCTCCACTTTACCTAGCAGACTTGTCATCAAACTTCAAGTATAGTAGCACTACTACAACCCTGTAATATATCATTTACAGACCTATGATGCTAAATTAGATTTGCTTAGTGTGCCTCTGACTGCAGACAATAAAAACAGATTGCATGGCAAAAGATCATGGGAAACAACAGAAAATAGAGGTCCATATTACAATACAATAATAGCATTTTCTCTGATTTGCAGACCTTAGATTATAATTTGAAAATGAGACAACTGAATGAACTGGTAGTACAAGGCTTTGGGGATTCAATTTAACAATGTTTTGCGTTAGTATAATTGCATAAAATTGGGATATTAGAGTAATTTTTGAAAATTGTAGTGATGTAAATTTAAGTAAAATATTTCCAGTGAATAAAATGTAGTTGGTGCATTTGGCAGAATGTAGAAATGGTCTGAGTAGTGGGACTTTTAGACAGTAATTCCACCAATGGCATTTACTGAATTTAAGCCTCTGTGTTTGTTTACCTACTCTGACAGTTTCTGAACCTAACCAGAGAATCAAGTGGAATTTCAAAACAGTCCAAAAGTGGGTGTAGAGTTTTCATTTAACATTTTCACTGGAGATGGATACAAGCTAACATGTCCCTTCACTGACCTTAACTTTACATTGCATTGAAAAGAATTGGAAGGAAAGAGGGTTTTTTTGTTCAAAGACCACAGCTGCTCATTTCAGCAACCCCTCTAGCTGGGGTTTTGAATGTCAACAGAAGCTGCACCTGGTGCTGCCTTAAGTATTGAAAGATGGATGGGGGGAGGGTGGGCAGGGTGATAGTGTTCTGCAGCTCCCCTGTAATCAAGTTGAAAAATTGCAATGCAAGAGTATCCTAGCATTTCTTTCCTGATCGGTTCGAAGCAGGGGCAGCCTTAAAATCTGTGGGACCCCCAGGACCAAGATCATTGGGCCAGCAAGGTGGGGATACGGGGCTTACCTGGGGAGTCTAGGGCCCTGCAGGAAGGGCCTGCCCCACCACCACTCTTGGGAGGCCCCCAGGAGCACCATCCCAGGAGTGGCAAGCCCCTATCCTGGGAACCTGTCTCCCATGCTGCCACTCTGTCCTGGGGCTCCCTCTCAGGTGCATCCTGCAGGTCGGGTGCCCATAGATGCAAATTTGCACTAATGCCAGGCCTGCAACATGTATTTTTCATAAGTGTCCTGGGAAAATTTGCATCTATGGCAACCCTTCCTGCAGGGCCCTAATGACCGCAAGGCTAAAGTGTCTTTAGCCCCACTATTCTTTCCCTAAGGACAGCCCTGGCTCTAATCCTACAAATACTTATTAGCGTGCTTACCTTTGCTCTTATGCATGCGTACATACATAGTCCCAGTGAAATAAAAGAAATGACATCATCCAATCTGCATGCAGAAGCATTTGCTGGATTGTAGTTGGGCAGCATGATCCACCAACGTTAACAGCTAGTGTAGGCTCTGTCCCCTCTGGAGGAGTCCCATTCATTTCACTGGGACTCACATCTACAAAATGTGGTAGTGCACGCACTATTTCCAAAGAGAATTGCACCCTAAACCTGTTTTCAGACATTGCACCAGGCTTGCGAATTTAAATAATCCGCCATTAGAAAAGTCACGGGGTAGCATTTAGATGCGCCACCACCATTGAAAACCATGGCTCACACATTCCTTTGAATCTGCACTGGTAAAACCCCGATATCGAGGTTTTACCAATGAGGATTCAAAGGAATGCACGAGCCGTGGTTTTCAATGGCGGCAGCATGTCTAAACGCCATCTGCACGACTTTTCTAATGGCAGATTATTTAAATCTGCAAAGCCGGTGCAATGTCTGAAAGTGCCATTAGTCTTAATGTAATTGTTAGCCTGCAGCTGCATTTGCAGAGGAGCCAGACTCGTCCAGACATCTCCAAAACAGTGGTGATAAACAGAGCTCTGTACTTGATGAGGTTTTTAAAGATGACCTCCTCGCTGTCAAATGTGATGGGTCCCATTGAAACCAATACTCCTACTAAAATGGCTGGGACTACTTGTGAGTGAATTGTTTCAGCACAACAGTGCACCAGTTGTTTCAGGCAAGGAGGAATGAGAATGAATCTGCCTGCCGTGTACGATGCTTTCATCTTTATTTAACAGGTTTAGCAGGAATGGACAGGAGTTGAGCACTTTTTCAGTAAGTCTGTGGTATCACTGGTAATACCATAAAACCTGCCAATAAGTTTTATTTATCTATAGTTAATACTTCCAATTCAAACTAATCTCATTCAACGTAAAATCAATATGAGAGTAATGAAGAGTTTGCCATGCCAGTAACTCCTGTCCAGTGCATGTTGTTATGAAGATGATGGTCATGGCACCATATTTTAAGACTGTATTCCAGTTCCCAGTTATATCAAGAAAAAACTTCCTCCATTAAAACGTTATTTTCCAACAAGCTTCATTTAATTGCTCTTCCTAGGATCATAGTTAACTTTCTCAATGGATTTTTTTAGATCCCTAGCCAGAAATGCTTTCACATGCTGTATACCATTTCCTGTACATAGCCCCAAAGGAAATAGGACTGCAATGTTAGCAGTGTACAAAGGTTATCAGTACTGAGGCCTAAATAGGTTTAAAAGGTGTCTTGGCTTACCACCATAGGCTTTGACTCAGTTATTACTATCACTGAAGGTGGGGGATCCATTCTGGTGCACTTAGTCTTAGTTTCATACCTCCCCTTTAAAAGGGGACACTTACGAAAAATACATGCTGAATTGGTTCCACAGTGAAGTCAATAGCAAAACTCCCATTGACTTTAGTAGTGGAGAATTGCCCTGTAAGTCTAGCAGCGTAGCAAGGCTGTGCGGAGCCTGGGCTCAGCTTCTAATAAGGTCACACTAAGAGCAGAGGGGAGGGGCAGCCTCCAGGGTAGAGGGTGGGGTTTATCTCTTTCCAGGGACTGCCATAGAATATGCAGGGCCCAGGGTGAAGATATAATGCAGGGACCCCTGGTGGCCCCACCTGTCAGGGCCACCCTCTGCATGGCCCTAGAGGTGGGTGTATTTGGGGCCCTGTTGGGAAGAAGTGGGGGTCCCACACCTTGCGCCAGTGAAAACAGGGGCCACTGTGGGGCCCTGAGAAGTAAAGAGAAGAGCGGGGCCCAGGGCAGTTGCCCTAAGTTGTCCGGTGGTAAGGCTGGCCCTGCCTCTTTCAGGCTGTGGTACTCTTCCACCCCAGGGCCAGACTTAGAATTTCCAGGGTCCAAAGCAAAGATAAAATGTAGTGGGCCCTGGTGGCCATTCCCGTTTGGGGGCACTGTCCATAGGGTCCTAATGATGCTTGTGTTTGGGGCCCTACTAAGAGGGAGTGGGGCCTCCACACTGTACCCTGGTGAAGAAAGGGGCCTTTGTGGGGGCCCCAGAAAGAACAGGGCCTGAGAGGCAATTGTTCCAGGTCACCCTGTCGCAAGGTTGGTCCTGCTCCACCCCAAATCCATTCTGAAAACTTCCATCCTGGTTAGACCATTTGCAAGAGGCCTGAGCGCCACTAGGAAATTTCCAGAGTTGGTGGGAGATGGAGGTGGAATGCTGGCCCTGCTCCTTTCCCTGTCCACTCTGAAAATTTCCTAGTAGAACTCAAGTTTCTTGCAAAGTACTTCCCCAGTCCCCAGAGTGTGGGGCCTGAGCTCAAATGAGCCCCCTTGCTCCATGGTCGCTACACCCTGTGAAAGCCTCCGCAATACGTTTGCTAGTATTCTGTAGGCTCAAGTGCCAATGCAGGCCCTGCAGCATGTATTTTTCATAAGTGTCCTGGAAAATGTGCATATCTGGCAACCCTGCTACAATACATTTGCTAGTATTCTGTATGCTCACAGGAGATGAGACTTCCATCAGTGTCCTTAAGGAATAATTCCACATCTGAATACATCTCGCTGACAGGAAATTTTCCTTAATACTCTGCCTAAATTTTGCCTTACTTAGGGTATTTTCAGACGTTGCGTGATCACGGTCAACCACAGTGAATCCCCACATGGTGATCGCGATCACGGAATGTCTGTTGGGGGGAACGGAAGTTCCCCCCAGAATATTCACCCCCGTGAATCACGGGGGGAATCACATTCACCACGCGAACGGCGGTCCCAGCGGGATCGGCGCCATTTGCGTGGTGAATGTGATTCCCTCCCGTGATGAAGGGGACCGTAATGTCTGTCCCCAGACCACGGCCCGGAATCCGCAGCGTGATTCTGGGCCGTGGTCAATGCGGGCGGGCGCTGCGACCGCATTGTCCGCGGCGCCCGCCCGTCTCCTGGAAGGCAGGCGGCCAGGGAAGCGTGGGGGGGCGGGACTGTGCGGCCGCACGTTGCACCGCGCAGACCCACCCCCTCCCGGATTCCCTGCCGGGATCGGCCACCGCATCTGTTGGCCCGTTACGTGGTGGCCCCAGTGGGGAATCAAAGGGGTGATTCCGTGCTGGGGCCAATCAGCCCCGTCACGTCTAAAAATACCCTTAGTTTCATTCACTTACGCATGTTCTACCCTTGTAGTATTCCTACTACTTTTCAACATTTTGGAAACTGCCTACAAATGTGCCTGTATTCTGTGTATGCATGTTGGCTATTTAAGCGAGGTTAGAAGTGGGGCTCCTTTAGGCAATATTATGGCCCCAGTAGACTCGGTTCATTCTTGAATAAGAGATTTGAGAGGATGCAATTGAGAGGAACCGTCCTGGTACTGTGGGTTGGGAAAGAGAGTGCACTATATAATGCAAGCTTTCTTTCACAATCTCGAAAGAGTAGGGATGAGGTAAGGCCTGTAGTGGGGCTCTCTCTTGAGAAAACTATAGAACCTACCCAGGCTGAAGGCTCTGAGAAAGAGTCTCAGGCCACTTTCAGACCTCCCCCCCCCCCAACATATTTTGGCTGCGGGAGGGAATGCGCAAGCAAGGGTATGTGTGGGGTTTGGCCGGTCTGAAAGGCCCCCCCCCCCATGCACGGCTTTGCCAGCAAACACACACAGAGATACAGAGCAGGATTTCCTGCTCTGTATGTTTGCGTCGGCAAAGCCGCACAGAGGGGCTTTCAGACTGGTCGAACCCCGCGCATACCCTGGCTTGTGCATTCCCTCCCGCAGCCAAAATATGCGTTGGGGGGGGAGGGGGGCGGTCTGAAAGCTGCCTTAATGACAGACAGGAATGGAAACAGAGGGCTCCATCTTCCATTCATTCCCATGGCAAAATTCCCATTGACTTTAATGGTAGAGGATTGTCCTGCGAGTAATAAGTTTTATATAGCGCTCCCCTGCCATGGCACTCAGAGCACTGCATATAGAATTAACACAACTTTTAACCCTTACATCCACCCCACAAGGTAGGTTAGGCTGAGAGAATATTGTGACCAACCCAAGGTCACCCCAGTGAGTTTCTGGCTAAGGCAGGACTTGAATCGAGGCCTCTTCCTACCTCCCGGTTCAGATACTGTGCCCTTAGCCACCACCCCACAACTATAAATTCTTGACTAGAGAAGGTAAGAGGAAGCTCTCACCGTCTTCATCCTTTGTACAAGCATAGTTTACTGCCCTGTTGCTTTGGAGCTCTGTCCCCTTAGAGGTTTGTTTGACCCTGGTCATCTTCTATCTTTTGAAAAGGCATTTGGCAGGTGGGGATAGGGTGGTTTGGGGGTTGGGCTATGGGGGGTTGGGTATGGGGTGGGGAGGTGGTATTGTGGGGTTGTGGGAGAGTTGGTTGTTGTTTTTAAAAGTTTTTATAATTTGTGAGTCGCCCTGAGCCTCCGGGAAAGGGCAGCATAAACATTTAAATAAATAATAAATAGGGAGACCAGGGTAGACCATGTGGAAAGTGAAGGCCAAAAATGGTACTAGCATCTATCAAACCTGTGTCAAAGGGCTGTGGCACTGAAAATGAACACTGAGCATCATTTATTTATTTATTTATATAATTTTTTTATCCCACCCCTCCTGCCCACAGGGTGGCGGACAACAACAATAAAAAAATTTTAAAATCACAAATATTCAGGGAAAAGAAACCCTACCCCCACCCCTACCTCGCCCACTCTACCTCTCGCCAAAGGCCTGGCGGAACAGCCAGGTCTTGCATAAACACCGAAATAACAAGAGAGTGGGGGCCAACTGAGCCTCCTCTGGGAGCGAATTCCACAGCACAGGGGCGGCCACCGAAAAAGATCTCCCACGGATCTCAAGGGTCGCATGGGCACATGGGGAGTGAGGCGATCCCACAGCTAAGAAAAGCCCAGGCCCTGAAGGGTTTTAAAGGTTAAAACCAGCACCTTGAACCTGGCCCGGTGCTTTGTAGGCAACCAGTGCAGAGCCCGGAGCACTGGTGTCATGTGCTCCCTGTGGCCCACCCACATAAGGAGACGGGCTGCAGCATTCTGCACCAGCTGCAGCCTCCGGACCAGTTTCTTGGGCAGTCCCAAGTAGAGCGCGTTGCAGTAATCCAGTCTCGAGGTGATGAAGCCATGGATGACAGTGGCGAGGTTGGAGTCTGAGTGTTACGGCTGAAGCCGCTGGACAAGATGTAACTACCAAAATGCACTCCCCACCACAGCTACAACCTGAGATTCCAGGCTGAGCCATGAATTATGGTCCAGATTTTCAAAACAATATACCTTTTACTTAAGCACTTAAAAATATGGCCAGATTTTCAAAAGGGCACACAGCATCCAACAGTTTCCATGGAAAACGAGATGATAAATTTACTTGGGGTGTGCATTCATACCAGCGCCATTTTGGAAAAGGGTAGCGCATGCGTATGTGCAGAGCAGCCCGGTAGGGTCATTTATGAAAACCCCCGAAAATGGATATATATTTTTTGTAAATGAAAATGAAAACAGGAGGGGTGTCTTCTGCACACCCCTATAATCTACTAATTGGATACGGGTTTTAGTGAGTCTTACTTTCTAAATTGTATCTGAAAGACCACCTCTCCTTCCATGCTCCACTGTGACCCCTGTGGTCAGCTGGGAGCACTCTCTTGCAGGCACCACTGGCCAATTTTGTCTGTACAACAAGGGCTCGCAGAGAGGTGTCCTCAGTTGCTGCCCAGTACTATGGAACTCCTTTCCCCGGGAGGTCCGCCAGAGCTTGAGAATATTCCAGAGGCAGTGTAAGAGGGAAGGGGGTGAGGCCAGGGATTCTGTTCCAGTATGACCCAGCCGGCCAGGGGGAAGAGGATTTGGGGAGCACGCCTTCTGGCTACCGGAGCACCACCAGCACTAACCTCATGAGCAGCGGGGAGGTGGGAGTCAGGGGGGATCACTCTCTCCTTTGGCCCAGCTGCTCCAGCGCCAGCCCAGCAAGAGAGACCTAGCCACTGAAGCTGCCCCAGTCAGCAAGGAGCCAGGCACCGAGATGGAGACTCCCCTAAGACCAGGGTCAGACTGTCATCTCCTCCTCCCTGTGGCAGAGGGAGGGGGGTGAGGCCAGGGATTCCCTCCTGGTGTGACCGAGCCGGCTAAGGGGGGGGGGAAAGAGGATTTAGGCGGTGCATGTTCCAGCAGCGCCACAGGCACATGCCACAGGGCACACACCAAAGGACTGCTGCTAAAGGGCCCTTCAGTAGGGCCCTTCAGTGGGGACCGAGTGGCATGGGGGGGGCTGTTGCAAAATTTTATTATTGTTTTATGTGGGAGTAGATCTGGGGTTTTTACATGTGGTATTAGGTGGTTTGTGTGGCACTCATGGTTGGGTGGTTTGGGGGGCGTGGGGGGTGTTTTTCCTTTGTTGATTGGTTTGGGGTTGGTTAGTGGGGATGTTTCTCTCCCCCAGTGAGAGTGGGGGCGGGAGGGACTGGGTTGGAGAGGGGTTTTTTGAGTGCTCCCCGGTGAGAGGGGAGGCATGGGGGAGGTAGAGGGGTGGACCCCATGTGAGAGGGGGGGTTGGGGTCTCCCTCACCATCTAGGCAGGGCAGTCAGGACAAGGGGGGTGGGGGGATGGCCGGGGGGAGGGCTGCAGCCATTGGGGTCATGATGGTCTCTCTGGGGAGGGAGATGTGAGCTATGAGATGAGACAGACGTTTAATACCTGTCTCGCTTAGTGTCCCCCAGGCAGGTGGTGAGGTGATTTGTGATCAAGGGGCCCCTGGCCTAAACATGATGCTGCTGAATGCAAGGTCAGTGGCTAATAAGTCAACTACAGTCCAGGAGTTAATCCTTGACTGTGTGGCTGACCTCTCTGTATTATGGAGACCTGGCAGGATGTAAAGTTGGGGCCTATCTTAGCTGACGTGGTTCCAGCTGAGTATTCGCGCAGCATCTACCATGGCTGGAGGGATGGGGCGGGCGGTGTCGCCATTATTTATTTATTTATAAACATAATTTTTATTTAACTAACCAACTAATAAGTTATAACAGTGCTTATCTAATGTACATATTTCAAATTTACATTTGACAGTTCCAGTTAATACTTTGCTTTGAGGCGGTTAATCTTGTAGGTGAGACGCAGATTCTGTATAAAGTTCCTGGAGGCGGTTCTTCACAAATAAAATCTGGAGAGGTATGCTCTTTCATCGGGCTTCAATTCTTTCCCTTCAATTATTTTTAAGCATGGGAACCATACCGTTGCGAAGTCCTCATTGTTTTTTTCTTGTAGTTCTTTAGACATCTTAGGAGTACCACATTTTGTTTATCCAGTCATTTCCCATGGGGCTTTCTAACGTTCTCCATCTCCTCGCTATTACCCCAGTTACAGCTAGTAGTAAAACATCACATGATTCCCTGTATCTTTTCATAAGGGGTACTTGCGGGTATTGCCCCAACAGAACTATCTCTGCTTTGAAAGGGATTAAAAATCCCATCATTTTTTCCATATAGTCCCAGACTTTTATCCAGAAAGCTTTTAATTTGTGACATTCCCACCAACAATGAATGCAAGTTCCTTTCCCCAAACAACCCCTCCAACGTCTTCCCTCTCTATCTGTGTTCTTAAATTGGGCGGGTATCATATAATACCTCATAATTAACTTTAGTCTAATTTCCTTCATTTCTAGGGACGTTGCACATGCATTCATATGGCTTATTATTCTTTTTTCCTTTGATCATCTAATATGGTGTTTAGGGGTAATTTCAGACATGACGGGACGTTTGGCCCACCACGCTGAACCCTGGACCAGGATCCATTTCAGATCCCGGTCCATGATCAGGCCGGCCATCCTTTAGACGCGCCGGCATGATCTCACCAGGGTTCAGGGAGGGGGAGGGGCTGCACGGCGCGACGTGCAGCCGCTCAGCCCAGCCACCCCCACACTCCCTCGGCCACCCGCCCGCCCAAGGGGAGACAGGTGTAGTGGCCAATGAGGCCGCTGCGCTCAATCCCGTATCGTGGTTCGGGGCATGATTCTGGAACGGGGCAAGGTAACCGATGTTACTTTTTCCCCTTTCCTGATCGTGGCCAATCTAACCACAGTTCTGGCCCTGAGGCCGGCCTCAGGACCAGAACCGTGGTTAACTGTGACCCCGCACCAGAGATTCACTGTGGTGAACATCTAGCGGGGGTCACACAGAGGGTGAAAACAAACATGATGCTAACCAGCCTTTAACCACCCTTGGTGGTTATTTATGCATGTTGCAGGGCTGTATTGGTGCCCTATGCAGCCCTGCAACATGCATAAATAACCACCAAGGGTGGTTAAAGGGTGGTTAGCATCATGTCTGTTTTCACCCAGACGTTCACGGGATTGCTGCCACCACATGGGATCCACTGTGATTCAGTGTGGTGAACAGCAATTTCGTAACATCTGAAAATACCCATAGTCTTTTTCCCATTTTACTAAATAATTGGTTTCCGTAGGGTACCAAATAATCTTAAAATTTGTTATATATCCTAGCCAATCTTTCTCTATTGGCTGCTCTTTCAAATACTATTTTTTCTATGTTGTGGGGTTGCCTTTTGAATTGATCAATTATCTTAGGGTCTAATATACACTTTTAAGTTGTATATACTGGAAGGGATCTACTTTTTCTTGGATCTTTCTTGCCAGGTTCTCATGTGTTAAAAGGGTTCCTTCTTCAAAAAAACTGTTCAGCCCTTGTCATTAATTTTTGTCTTAGTTGTCCTCTTTCTTTGCTTGCTAGATGGCCTTTTAAAAGTATATGTAATTCTATAGGTGAAAACGGGGAGGCCTTTTTCCTTCCTTTAATTTTATTGAGTACTTTTGTCTCCAAAAGTCAGGTCATCCCCTGATGACCTGGGAGGCGGCAGCAGCAATTTAGACCAGCTGTCAGATGTCAAGTCCTGAACTCCTCCACTCTGCTCATTATCCCTCAATCCAGTGGCATGGGGGAGGGGAGGGGAGGGGAGAAGGAGATAGCATCCACCTTCCGTTGGGGTCTTCGCAAGGGGAAGTGGGGCGCAGATGCCAACTCCCACCAGGACCACCTTCAGAGACACGGGCAGAGGGGGGCAGATCACTCTCAACCCTCCCCCCCTCCTCCGGCAGGGCTTGCACTCGCCAAGCACCCTCAGATAAATATTCCAGGGGGGGTGGGGTAGTCCAGGCTTGGTCTCTTGTAGCACAACACACCTTCTGCCCTGCATGTCTCCCTTCGCTCCCCTCTCACCAGTTCCAATGCAGGTACCTTTCCACATCCCACCGCTTCTCCGACAAACCCTCTGAGCTAGTGTTACTACGCCGCCTGATGGTCACACTGCTCCATTAAATTATGGTATCATTTAATGGTAGGTAGATTAATTCCTCCCCTTTCTTTAGCTCTCATTAATATTTGTTTCTTTATTCTAGGTTTCCCTCCTCTCCATATGGCTTCAGCTAGTAGTTTCTTGAAACCGGAATAAAAACCCTCAGATAAGTGTATTGGTAGTGCCATGATTTTATAGAGTAGCTTTGGTAGTGCTGTCATTTTAAACATGTTATTCTTCCCATCCAGCTACATGTCAATTTTTTCCATGCCTTCACCTCTGCTGCCAGCTTCTGTAGGATCTGGGGAAAGTTCTCTTTGTACAGCTCTTTTAGATTCTTTGTAAGTATCACTCCCAAATATTTAATCTGTTTGGATTGCTCAGTGAACACGTGTAACTTGTCTGATCTCTTTACATTGCTCAGTGTCTTTTCCATAAATGAATGCATTGGATTTATCATAATTAATTTTTTACCCTGAAAGTAGGCTGAATCTGTCTACTAGTTTGATTAGAATTGGTATTGAATTCTATATATAGACTCATGTCATTTGTGAACAAAGAGATTTTTAATTCCATCTTTCCCATTGCCACCCCTTTTATATTGGGTTCCTGTCAAATTGCGCACGCCAGGGTTTCCAACATGATGTCGATCATGTTGGAAGGGGGAGAGGAAGCATCCCTGTCTAGTGCCTCTCTGGAGAGGGATTGGTTGTGATTGTGTTCCATTCACAACAATATGTGGTTGTGGAGCCTTATATATGGCTTTCAGTCATGTTATGAAATTTCCTCCGAATCCCATTCCAGAGAGGGCCTGCAGCAAAAATTAAATTTTCACGCAATCAAAGGCCTTGTCCGCATCGGCTGGGCTGGCTCCTTTGTTTTATATAGATGGTTCATAATGTTGATTGTTTTTCTTATATTGTCTGTTCCCAGTCTACCTGGTATAAATCACACCTGGTCCTGTTTTATTATTTCGGTGCTTACTGCTGCCAGTCTATTTGTTAAACATTTTGCAAAAATCTTTTAGTCCATGTTCAGCAAAGAGATCAGCCTACAGTTTTTACATTCTGTTTGGATTTTGTCTGGTTTGGGAATTAACGTTATGTTAGCATCATAGAATGTGGGTGGTAAGTGTCCTGTTTGTAATATTTCATTGTAATCCTTTGTTAAATAGGGAACTAGAACTTCCTGGAAGCCCTGATAAAACTCCACTGGTATGCCATCCAGGCCTGCTGCTTTGTTTTTAGCCAGGTTTTTAATCACTTCTAACATCTCTTCTTGTTCTATGGAACTATTGAAAAAATTATTCTGTGTTCTGTTTATTTGGGGTAGTTTATAGTCCTCCAGGAATTTTTGTATGTCTTTATCTTCTGGGTTTATAGTTGTGTACAGTGCCTGATAGTAATTTTTTTATTCTTCCTGAAGTTGTTTGGTTGTATTTAGTCTAGCACCATCTGCTGTTATAATTTCTGAAATATTATGCTTCTTCTTTTCCACTATAACTAATCTAGCTAGGGCTGTACCTGCCTTGTTGTTGTGTTCAAAGAAGTAACACCTTAACCTTTTTAATTCCTTTGTTGTTTTTTCCATTTCCTTGCTATATTTATTATATATTCTTTTGACTTCTTTTTGTCAGCCAGGAGTTGGTTTTGTTTTTAGGTCTGCTTCTGCCCTCTGCAGATCCTTATACAGTTCCTTTGTCATGTTCCTCTGGCTTTTAACAATTGAAGCTTTGAGTGCAATCATATTTCCCCTAATTACCGCTTTTGCTGCTTCCCATAGGGTCTGTTCTGTGGTCACTGAATTTTCATTGATTTTAAAGTATTCTGTGATATCATTAGTGATTTGCTCCTTAAAGGTTTTGCTTTTAAATAGTCCTTTATCCATCTGCCAGGTGGGTCTTTCCCTTTCTTCTAAATTTTGTTGCCATCCCATCAATATTCTGTTACCTACCACTGCATTATGATCTGTTACTTACCACCTGAGGTAGTATGTAGCAGTTTTTACAGAGCCCTATCTCTGAACTCTGTATAATCGCATGATCTATTCTTGTAAATGTGCCGTGTACTGGTGAGTAATAGGTATATTCCCTAGCAGATGGGTTGATGTGTCTCCAAACATCTTTCAAGTTGTTTTCTGTTAAAATCCTCTCTCTTTCTTTTTGCCATACTTTTAATGGCCTACTGTTGAAATGGTCTTGCCAGGTGAAGGGGGTGATAAAGGCTCCCTGTAGGATTAGAGTACCCTTCATTTTATCAATAATTAAGGGGATGTATTTTTTGAAAAACTGTGCAGTTCCAGTATTTGGGGTGTATAAATTCACATAGGATACCTCTCATCCCTCTAGGGTCCCTGTGACCATTAAAAATCTGTCTTTATCATTTTTCCACACCTTTTTTTATTTGAAAGTCATTGTGGCCATGACTCCTATCAGCACTCCTGATTTTTTGTGGGTGGCACATGAGTTGAAGACTTCCCCAAATCTTTTATTATTTTTAAATCTGAATACATCCTTTTCCAATAGATGGGACTCTTGTATGAAAAACAGGTCTCGTTTTATGCTGAATATGATATCTGTGATCCTTTTTCTCTTTATAGGAGCATTAAGTCCTTTGACATTGAGTGATAGTTATTTGATCTTTTCTGTCATTTTAGGTGGGTGTGATTTTCCTGCCTGGGGCGGTCTCTCCTGGACCTGGGGCTCTGCAACTTCATCTGATTTTTCATCTCTCTGTAAAAACTTCCTATTAAAATTGTGTTTGGGGATTTAATTTCTGCTTTTTTTAGCTTGGTGTTGTGTTTTAGTTTCCCTGCCTCATTTAATACATGCTATCGTTTATTTGCACTGTTTCTAGCTGGGTTTCCCCTTCTTCCTGACTGGCACTATGCAAGAGATGGTTTACTTACTTTAAATCTAACAGTTAACCTTAAACCCAAATAAACAAACATACATACAAACAAAACAATCCCCAACCTGGGGTAGAACTGCTCTGTGGACACGCAATGTCATACACTCCTTTTCCTCAGATTAGAGCAATGTACCCATTTCCCTTAACCTCCCCCAACCGTCACAAAATTACAACTTTGGTCGGTTTACATGTATCATGAATCCAGTTTTCCAACCCGGTCTTGTGTTTGTTCCCCTTTCATTTGTCCTTACTACTTCTTTTCCTGTTCATATTTTATACCTCACACACCTGAGTGTTGTGTCAATCTTCTCCCTCTTGCCCTGGGCTCTGTGTTTCCAGGAACATCTCCAGGTCTGTGGTGTCAGAGGAGAATTTTCTTTTTCCTTTCCATGTTATCATCATGTATGCTGGGAACTTTAATTGTGGTCTCAGTTCTCTTTCTTTGAGAATGGAAAAGTATTTGGCCCATCTTTTTCTCATTGTTTCCGTTGAGTAATCAGGAAAGATTTTTAACTCTGACCCCTTGGAATTCTAGGTTCTGGTTACTGCGTGCCAGCCTCAGGATTTTTTCTTTAATTTGATATTCCAGAAGTTTGACTATTATTGTGCGAGGGTATTTATTGTCTTTGAGTCTGGCACCTGCTATTCTGTGGGCTCTTTCTATTCTTGCTGTGTGGGTCCTCAGGAAAATAACTCTTTAATAACTCTAATGAATGCTCCTGTATCTCTTTGTTCCATCCCTTCTTTTAAACCCACAAATCTTAGATTGGATCTGCGTGATCTGTTTTCTAAGTCCCCAGTTTTTCCCATGAGATATGCTGTAGTGTCCTGTGTTTTTTTTCAGTTGATCCTTGTTAGATCGGGAGTGATCCTCTAAGCTTGAGACCCTGTTCTCAGTCATATCCATTCTTTTTGTCAATCCCTCTATTTTTTTTATTAGAGACTTCTGTGATTTTTTGCAGTTTGGTTATTTCTGAAAGAAGCTTGTCTCTAGCCTGGTCTGCTTTGCCCAAGTCCTGCTTAATTTAATTGAAGAGCTGTGTTACCTTATCTTCTGGCGCTGTTTTTACATAGGCCTCTTGAGGTGACTCCTCCTCTGCCATTTTATCTGCTGCCCTTCTCTCCCTGCTTGCAGATCCCCACGGGGGTTTGGGCTGACAGAACTTGTCAATCCCATCCTGCTGCGGCTTTTTATTGTGCCTTTATTTCTCTCCAGCATCAGGGAAACAATTTATAACGTTTAAACTGCTCTGCACGGTTATCTGATCGGGTTTTCCTGGTTGGGGGAGCGGAGCATGGACTGTCCACTCAACTCTTGCGCATGCGCAGTTCCCCATAGTCATTATTTTTAAGGAATCGTGGTCCATTAGGAGATATCCAGTGCAATTGGTGTTGGGCATGGAGGCCCTCCATCTTGTGATCGATTTGACATGAGTCAGATTAGGGGTGCTGCTGGTATACTGTGCACCTACCTGTACGGCACCATCCCGACACTCTCTGGCAGAGCTGGTGTCAGAGGTGGTCTTGCGGTCCCTAAGGACATTGGTCCTGTGGGACCTCAATATTCACACTGATGCCAGTCTTGGAGGGACAGAGCATGAGTTAATGGCCACTATGGCAACCATGGACCTGTCCCAAGTAGTCACTGGCCCAACACATGATGGGGGCATACCCGAGACCTGATATTTTGTACTGGCCTTGAGGTAGGGGATCCTTTGGTGGGGGAGGTGTCAGCTGTGCCCCTGACATGGACAGATCATTACCTCCTACAGACCAGCCTCCTGACACATGTCTGCCCCCAGAAAGGTGTGGAACCAGTTCGGTTGGTTCACCCCTGGAGACTTATGGAACCAGAGAGGTTCCAGAATGCCCATGGGGAGTTACCCCTTGATCTCGACGCACGCCCACTCGATGACCTCGAGGTATTTTGTAACACCTTGCTGACTGAGGCTATCAACTGGATAGCTCCTGTTGGAATGCAAGGACTGTGAGATCATTGCATAGATTAGCCCAATGCAGAGTTTACAGAGTGTGAGTAGCTAATCATTAATAAGCAGGCAGGAAGCATACTTAAGTTTAAGTAGCTTTATTAAGAAATGCATGTAGAATAGGAAAGACCTACATCTATACTAAGTCCTAAGACTAAATGTGTTCAGGAGGGAAGTAGGAGAAACTCTCTGAATAGGTCTCAGACACAAAGAGATAAGAAACATTCTGAGGAGAGGAGACTAAGCAATCAGGTCCTAGCAGGAGTAGAACAAAGTAGATGGGCTCCCTGATTTGACTGTCTCTACTCCTGCTGTTTCTAGCAAACAAGCAGGATAAGGTGCTTAGGGGAGATGTAACTAAGGAATGTATTTCCAACAGCTTCTAGGCATACACCTCCCTCATGCCGTCACCACAGGCCCCCATGGTTTACATAAGGACCTGCGGTTACTGCATCGGTAGGGGAGGCGGTTAGAGCAATGGTGGTGCCGTTCTCAAGCTGAAGCTGATAAGCTCACTTTATGCTGCAGTCTAAGAGCCTATGTTGTGGCTGTGTGGACAGCCAAGAAGGGGTTCTTTGCTGTCCTCATAGCATCTGCGGAGTCTTGCCCAGCGGAGCTTTTCCGGGTGGTGAGGGCACTAGTCAGTCCAACCTCCCTCCGCCTGGAGCTGGATTTGTCCAGTGCCCGCTGTGACTGGTTTGTTGAATACTTTGTGGATAAAATCACTCCTATTCAGCGCGAGTTAGACACTGCATTTATCGCGTTAGGAGAACCAGAGGTTATGGACACCCCGTCTGGTTCCGTTCTTTGGGAGCGGATTCAGACGGTGTCGCCCGCCAATGCGGGGGATGTTCTTGGAGCTGTTAGAGCAACCTCTTGTGAACTGGACCCATTCCCATCCTGGCTGGTTAAGGCCAGCTGGGAGACGCCGAGGCCATTGCTGGTTGGGGTAGTCAATGGCTCCCTGCGGGAGGGCAGAGTGCCAGACTGCCTCAAGAAGACGGTGGTGTGGCCTCTGCTCAAAAAAACATTGCTTGACATTGACTCCCTAGCCAGCTATCAGTCAGTCTCTAGCCTTCCCTTTTTAGGGAAGGTTATTGAACAGGTTGTGGCTCATCAGCTACAGGAGCATCTGGACCGCACCGGTTTTCCCTTGCAGTCCAGCTTTTGCTCAGGGAATGGCACTGAGATTGCACTTGTGGCATTAGTTGACAACCTCCGCCATGACATGGATCAGGGTTGGTCATCTCTCCTGATCCTATTAGATCTGTCAGCGGCCTTTGATACCATTGACCATAAGATGCTGGTGGTCCACTTGCAGGACTGAGCCAGGGTGGGTGGGACTGTTCTTGAATGGTTCCGCTTTTTCCTGGCCAGAAGAACTCAGCAGATGGTGCCGGGGGACTGTTTTTCATCACCACGTGACCTCATGTGTGGAGTCCCACAAGGTTCTATTCTGTCCCCTCTCCTGTTCAACGTGTATATGCAGCCACTGGGCAATAACACCCATCTCTCTCTCATTTTCTTCAGACCCTGACCTGGCAGTCTCGGTGCTTACTCGGTGTTTGGTGACTGTGGGGGACTGGATGAGGTCAAACTGTCTGAGGCTGAATTCCGACACGACGGAGGTGATGCTGGTGGGTAGGGGTAAGGGAGTGGAGGTCCCCATCATTGATGGGGTGTGTGTCGTCCCCCCCCCATTTCTCAGGTTCGTAGTCTGGGTGTGCTCCTCGATCCTCAGCTCTGCCTGGATGTCCAGGTGGATGCTGTGGCGAGGAGCGTGTTTCGCCAATTAAATCTGGTGCATCAGCTTTAGCTGTACGTTTCAGATGCTGACCTGACTACCATCATCCATGTGTTTATCACATCAAGATTGGACTATTGCAACATGCCCTATGTGGGGCTACCCATGGTGATGGGTCAGAGGCTGCAGCTGGTGCAGAATGCAGAAGCCCGTCTTCATACAGGGACGGATCACTGGGAGCACATAACACCGGTGCTCCGCTCTCTGTACTGGTTGCTTGTAGTCTTCTGGACCTGATTCAAGGTGTTGGTGCTGACCTATAAAGCCCTACACGGACTGGGCCCCACCTATCTGTGAGACCATCTCACTCCCTGGGTTCTGGATCAGCCTCTGCGGTCATTGGGAGGATGCCCCCGTTGAGGTTCCCTGCGTATCCTGGAGAGGGCATTCTTGGTGGCCACACCATGGCTGTGGAACTCCATTCTTGCAGAAGCCTGGGTGGCCCTGGACCTCCTTTCATTTCAATGTCACTGTGAAACCTGATTGTTCCACCTGGCCTTCGGCAAGGGAGGGGAGTAGGGTGGGGGGGTTGTTTTCTTGCTTACCTGGTTGTGTTTTAATTTGTTATTTTATTGTTATTGTGGTTACTGATGTTTTATATGATGACTGTGAGCTGTCTTGAGCTGCTTGGACAGGATAGGGTGGGATATAAAAACATGTAAATGAATAAATTAAATTAAATACGACACTTTATTGGCAGAGCTTTTGGTAGGCAGTGCTAGGGATTGGGTAGGTGTTTGGGGGGCCAATGGTAGAAATTCTTAGGAAATGTTATTGTTTTTTCCCCCTATTCTTAGTGTGTGTGTGTGTGTGTGTGTGTGCGCACGTGCGCTTTTGTTTTGTAAACCATTCTGAGCCTTTGGGGAAGGGTGGGATATAAATTTTAATCAATTAAATAAATTGTTGGAGAGAAGCCACTGATTCCCAGGGTCTCCTAGACTTTTCTAACCAGTGGTTTATATAAGTTAAGAGATAGTTTTAATTAATCTTTGACTTAGTGTTTAGGGATAAATCTTCACTTTTTGTATGATGTCAAAGTGATTCCAGTAATGGAAGGTATACATTGGATTGTGCTGTTAGCATTGGAAACAGCCGTACTGAAGGTTTGTGCAAGGTCTGGATATTTGCTGGCAGCTTTTATTGATTTAGGAAAGACATATATTATATGTTCATCGACTACACTGGGTTTATCGACTACACTGTCGGAAGGGGATTACAGGCTGTCAGACTGATCCTCCGAGCACTACACTGAGCTACACCCTATTGATGTATATGGAGTTTGTGCCAGCAGAGGATTCTGAGGATTGGACTGTGTCTGCATAAGTAGATTCAGGAGTTGTTATTGAGCAATCTGGACAGGTTCACATTGAAGGAGAAATTTTACCTCAAACTAATTCCTCATAAAGTTCAGAGTCTTTATCAATTAGTCCTTGCTGCACAAGCTTCCACAGTGGACATGAAGGTTCTAGTCCTTATTGAATTCATCTGGGCGGTAGGATACACTTCATGCTAGGTAATATAAACATTTGTGACTTAGCTTATTTATTTATGGCTTATTTATTTATGGCTCAGGGCAGCTTACAAACATATAAAACAGCATATAAAACATTAAAACAGCCAAAAAAAAGCAAACTCCCCAACAACCTTTTCCCTCACCCCTCTCCAGCCCCACCCTACCCCACCTTCACCCTCCAATCCCTCTCCCAACTCTCAATCCCACTCAAAACCTCCCAAACAGCCTGTATCCCTCCCCACACCCCAAAAATGCTTTTTTAAACAAAAAAGTTTTTCCCCACCTCTGGAAGATGCTTAGGACTGGATTCAGACAAACCTCCAGGGAAAGGGAGTTCCGCAAAACTGGGGCAGCGACTGAGAACACCCTCCTGCTCACACAAGAGTAGCAAATGGAACCTGCAAGAGGGCACTCCCAGCCGAGCACAGGGGTTGCACTGAAACATGGAAGGAAAGGC
>QEPC01006865.1:9253-20379 GCA_003113815.1 Sphenodon punctatus
CCCGGGGCTTTAAGCCCCCAGCTACTTCCGGGTGGGGGGGGAGGGGATAGGTCAGCCCATGTGGCTGGCCTCTGTGTTCCCCCCCCTCTCCCCCAAGGCTCACAGTTTGTTGTTTTTCGTCCCCCCACAGGGCACCATGACCAACAGTGGTGGCAGCGACAGGAGCAGCAGCGGAGCACCCCCCCACCGGCGGCAGAGCCCAAAAGCCCCCCGCACCAGCAGCGAGGCAGGTAAGGATGGATGGGGAAAAAAAACAGCAGGCTCCTGGGCATAGATGAGGCCATTGACCATACAGCTCCCGGGCATCTGCTCCCCAAGAAGAGACGATTCAGGGCCCTGTGGTTCACAGAAGACCTGCATCTGCTGAAGCAGGGGAGGGGGGGAGACAGTTGGAGTGACTGTGGCACCGTACTCATACTGAAGCCAACCAGTTGCAACACCAAGCTGCTTTAAAAGCCTATGCCATGGCTATGCAGGTAGCAAAGAAGAGTTTCTGCAAAGTCTCATCCAGCTGAGCTTTTCTGAATGGTGAAGGGCCTGGTCAGTCCGGCTTCTCTCCATCTGGAATTAGAATCTTCCAATGCTTGCTGTGACCTGTTTATTGACTATTTTGAGGATAAAATCACTCATATCGACCACAAGTTTGACGCTGTACTTGATGCAGAAGGTGTACTTTTGGTTATGGATGCCCTGTCTTGTGGGATCATTTTTAGTAGGTATTGTCCACTGATGTGGTAGAGGTGCTCAGGGCTGTGAGGGCCACAACTTGTAAACTAAATCCATGCTAAGGTTGAAACTCGCCATTGATTTCTCACCAAATATCAGCTAGAATTGGCTTCTTGCCAAGATTTGCGAGAATGACAATGAGCCAAGAATCAGCTGATTCTCGACCTGTTCTTGCATGAAATTTCCTCGGCCGCAAATCAGCACTGCCATGCACAAAATGGTCACCATGGACATTTCTGTGCATGCCTGGTCCATCAACCCTAAAAACACTCTACGCATTTGCAAAATGGCTGCCAGGGGCCGCACCCGTGCAGAAATGGCTGCCGCAATTTCTTGTGAGATCTTGCATGGACAGTTGCGAGAATCTCTTGTCTTCTTGCGGGAATGCACAAGATTCTCATTTCAGCTCTAATCCATGCCCCTGCCAGCTGGACAAGGTCAGCTGGGAGACGCTGGGGCCATTGCTAGTGGAGTTTGTCAGTGCTTCCCTTGGGGAGGGCAAGGACTCAGGGTGCCTTAAAAAGGCTGTGATGCGACCTTCACTCAAGAAGCCATCTCTTGACATTGACTCCCTTGCCAGTTATTGGCCAGTCTCTAACCATCCCTTTTTAGGTGGTGGCCCAGCAGCTCCAGAGGCATCTGGACCACATCGGTTTCCTTGATTGCTTGCAGTCTGACTTTCATCCGGGTTATGGCACTGAGACAGCACTTGTGGCCTTGATCAATGATCTGTGCTGTGAGATGGACCGAAGTCAGTCCACCTTTTGATTTTATTAGATCTATCAGTGGCTTTTGATACAGTTGACCATGGGATGTTGGTGACCCGCCTGCGGAACCATACAAGGGTGGGTGGAATTGTTCTTGAAAGTTTACGCTCTTTCCTAGCTGGAAGAACTCAGCGTGTGATACTGGGGGACTTTTCATTGTCTCCCCGGGATCTCATGTGTGGAGTTGTTCAGGGATCCATTCTGTCCCCTGTCCTGTTCAACATGTGCATAAAGCCTTTGGGTGAGATCGTGAGAGAGTTTGAGGTTTGGTGTCATCAGTATGTTGATCACATCCAGCTTTACCTCTCATTGTCATCTGACCCAGGCCCTGGTGTTTACCTGGTGTCTGTCTGTGGGGGATTGGATGGGGATGCATAATAAGGATGAATACTAATAAGATGGAGGTGATGTTGGTGAGAAGGGGACAGGGGGTGGAGGACCCAATAATTGATATGGTATGCCCCTCCTTGGTCCCTCAGGTTTGGAGTCTCGGTGTACTCCTCGATTCACAGCTTGACCTGGATGTCCAGGTGGTGGCTGTGGCGAGGAGTGTGTTTTGTAAATTACATCTGGTTCATCATCATCAGCCTTCTATCTCAGGCTTTGATCTTGCCACCATAATCCATGCATTCATCACCTCAGGATTGGACTACAGCAATGCACTCTGCATGGGGCTACCCTTGGTGATGAACCAGGGACTGCAGCTGGTGCAGAATGTGGCAGCCCACCTCCTGGTGGGGATGGTCCACCATGAGCACATAGCTTCAGTGCTCCGTTCTCTGCACTGACTGCCTATAGTCTTCCAGGCCTGATTCAAGATGTTGGTTATTACCTTTAAAGACCTATATGGCCTGGGCCTTGTGTACCTGTGGGACCACCTCATCCCTCGTGTCCTGGATCGACCCCAGTGGTGCCCTCTTGGAGATCCCCTGGGTATCCTGTGTGGCAACATTTGAGAGTGTGGCTGTGCCAAGGCTGTGGAACTCTCTCCGGGCAGCCTTTCTCCGGACCTTCCCTCCTTCCATAGACAATGCAAAACTTTGCAGTTTCGCTACGCATTCTGTGAGAGGGGTGGGTAGTGGGTGGGTCCGTGTGTGTGTGTATTTATTTGGTCCTCATTTGTTTCTGAGATTTTATATTTTATATTATATTGTATTTTCTATTTTTGTCTTTATGTTTTGACTGTTTGTTGTTCACTGGCCCAAGCTGCCATTGGGCAGGAGAGGGTGGGTTATACATTATGAAAATAAAAGAAAAATCTACTTAAAGCCCGCACCTGAACCCCCTAATTTCCCCCAACTCCTACCAAATGTTTGGCCAAAAAGAAAGGTCTAGCATTGCCTGTGGATAATGCTGAAGCTTTGACAGGCCTCCAGGGGAAGGACTTTCCACAACACCGGGACAGCAACTGAGAACAGCTCTGCAAGTGCTCACACTGTATGAACCTAGCTAGCAAGTGATACCCGCAAGAGAGCTTTCCCAACCTCATCAATCATGATTGAGTATAGTGGGAGAGGAAGACTTTTAGATATGTGAACCTCCGGCTTTGTAAAGCTTTAATAAAGGTGAAAACCAGCACCTTGAATTGTGCCTTGAAAACTATTGGTAGCCACTGCTGACATTGAAGTACAAGTGTCATGTGCTCCTGGAGTAGCGGTGGCAGAAATGGTGCTTCAGCCTCTCTTGCTCCTGAGGGAGCCACACAGACATGCCTCTGGGCAGCCACTTCTGGCAGGATCCGCAGTACAGATCCTGAGAGCCTCATGTGGCTCCCAAGATGCCATTTGCCCACCTCTGATATAGAGACTTAAATAATGCTCCTGTATGTTAATGTGTCTTTCAGGTACACTAACAGTCTCCACTGCCAGCCAGAACTAAACATATAGGGTGAAATCCTGTGGGTGGCAATCCTGTTGCTGTGTGCAGGGCAAAGGTGAGACCAGTTCCAATGTGACCCCCCCGGAGCCCACACACTCTGTGGCCCCAGGAATGGAGCAAGTACAGCCCTTGCTACATCCCCCCAGGCCACAGGGTGTGTGGGCTTGGGGGAAGGGGGGTTGCATTGGCACAGGTCACGCCTTTGCCCCACATGGCTTGCTGCACGTGTGGCGCACGCATGCACCTGAGCAGGGGCAACCTGGCCCTGTGCCTCGCACAGTCGCAGTTTACAAGGGCCATAGGATTGCACCCAAAAAATATCAGAAACAAAAACTGTAAGATATTGAGGCTTACTATGAAGTAGTACTGGGAAACGGATCCTTGTTCAGGCTCAAACAACATATTGGGTGAAAACATATGAGACAGCCAGCCAGATCCCCTGCCCAACCAGTAGAGTGGCAACACAGCTGCCATCCGTTGGGCCGCTACAGAGAGCAGAACACACATGCAGCCTCCCATGCAGCTGCCACACTGTCCCCACACCCTGGGTTGGGCTGAGGAACCAAACACATGAGCAGGACTTGGGCCCAGGAGCAGTGGCTGCCAGCTGCCCAAAGCAGGATTGGGCCCATGAAAAGTGGCTGGCGGCAGCAGATTGCTCCTAGACTCCGAGCCAGAGCGACCCTGTTCGGAGGTCATACATGGCTCCTTTCCTAGCCCAAGCATCTGTCATCCTTGCATGGCATTCCCCAGCCAGTGTCGAGGGCACAGGGAAATCAGTGTCTCTGCCTGGGCAGAGCTGCACCCAGAGCACCCTTACGGCTGGTCCCCCTTGCCCGTGGGTGGCGGGACCCAACCCAGCACTTTGGTGGACATGGTGCCCATGCCACACTCTCACCATCGCTGTTGCCCCTGGAGTGGGTTCCACTGCCACGTGGGATGAAAGATGAAGAGGGAGGCAGGGAGGGAGGGAGCATGCAAGTTGGACTGGACCCAGCTCTGGGACCTGCCACTCTCAGGTAACGGTCACTTCCCTTGGTCCCTCCCTCCCCACTGACAGCAGCTTCTCTTGGCTGCACCATCAGCTGACAGGTGGATGGCGGGGCCCAATCCTTGCTGACAATGTAGTCTTGTCCACAGTGCTGACAGACCTTACCCATGCGGAGGGTCTGCATGGGACCTATTAGCCTGGCTCGTGCCACATCACTGACCTTGTCCAGATGACATATTGGGCACCAGCTGGCCACCCAGTGAGAGTAGGCAAACATCTGGCACCAGCTTACTATTGGGCTGTTGTGGGCTACTTTGTTTTTACACACCATCAGCCCCCAATTTTGGAGATCACAGATTTCTGTTTCTGTATGGAGCATGCTCAGTACAGCCCTGGGACTCATAATAGTAATTAACTATTTTCACATTGACCAACAGGTGGCAACAAACATAATCAGAATATTTACAACATTACAAAAACAGCCTCAAGGGCCCTCTCTGGGTTCTCATCTCATCTGGGCTCCCCACTTCCCTTATTACATTTGGGGCAGGCCACTGTCTTGGGCTGGTCGCAGCTCCCTGGCATTTTTCTTGGATGTTTGTCCACTCCTCTAGCCTTGCATACAGGACCTTGGGGCGAGCACTACCCCAGACATCTTGGACTTTATCTTTGGCTTCCCACAGAAAACTGGCTACAGAGCCCCAAAACAGTGTGGATTCATAATTACAAGCAGGGTCTCTTAAAGGGGCAACTGCTTGATCCATCACAGTCTGAATATTCATTTGGGTGTTAACATCCAGCATTCAAGTTCATTTCACGCACACTACCTTTCGTCATAAAAGTTTTTGGATCGTGAATTTTTTTAATAGAATTGCAAAATTGGACAAATTTTACAGACATGAATATCAGGTACAAACATTCTGTATTCCTATTTGGTTTATTTTTAAAGTCAAGAAAATAAGCACTGGAAAGCACAGAGATGGGACCACTGACTGAGAGAATTTTGGTCACATCCCCTTTTGCCTGAATTGATGGGGACTACCTGATGTACAAAGCTTATATAAACATACTGAATTTATAGCCTATGAAAGTTGTGAGTCTATTTGAAAATTGTCAAGAGCCACCCACTTTCAATCATTCCTCCTTTCTGAAGTGCAGAACAAATGATCGGGGGGAAAAACAACCCACCTTCCTAAATATTATTAAAAGACAATATGGTAGTAAAAAGAAAATCTGTATTCAGTTTTGTATTTCTCTTTTTTTAACCAATTCAGTTTCCTGAAGGACAGAATAATTATAAGACACAAAGTGAATGGCAGTGCTGAAAATGTGCTGGAGTGGAATCAAATCAATAGTTCTGAATCTACTTGAAGCACATTTTAAATATTATTCCCTGCTCTCCCTAGGTTTCGTCTATTGATTATAAAAATTGCTTCCAAACCTTCTGTTCTGAATAACTATAACCTACCCTTGTTGACTTTTTTTTTGGTGGACATTGACAAGCACAGTGTCCAGATCGATACATACTTGACTAAGAAAAGATATAAATGTGAAGCAGGGCGTCCCTGCTTTTCCAGGTAATTCATGTTTTTTATAAACACTATAACTGCTTAGAAAGCTTAACCTCATAAACAGTATTTACTTTGGTCTTTTCAAATCCCAGCAATGCAACAGTCATCTAAGTTGCTGCCTGCAGCATTTAATGATGCTACGTATAAAGAGGAACAACGGCCCAAGATGTTCTTTCCATGAGGTTTCTTTATTTGCATTGTATCTCATAGAACTACACTGGAGGAAAAGAGAGATGAAATGTTGATCACTGAAGTGCTATTTAGGGGCTTGATCCTGTGAGATGCTGAGTAATCTTAATTTTCCTTGATGAGCACTGAGGCTGCTCAACAGCTCACAGATGTTTTCTCCAAGGTTGATTAGATAATCGGGTGGGGGAGATACCCAGGATATGATTTTATCTTTGATTGTATCATCTTTGAAGAGGAGATGCAGCAAAGCTCTGCAATTTCTTGTTAAGCCTACTAACTGCATCCTGAAATGCCATGGAGCCTTTTTTTTTTTTTTTAAACTCCTCTCTTCTTGGCTTGCTTTTGAAACATGAAATGGTGTAATTTTCTCCTATGATTAAATGTTCCTATTAATTGGCTCAAGTGCTTTCAGTGGTGATAGGAAATTGTTTGGTTTGCATTTACTCAGAATAATTATAACACTCCAATCTAGTGAGTGTCAGTTCTGCTGAAATTAAGAGAAATATAAATATTACATAAATACACCCTGTGGGGACGTTTAGATGTCATAGACTTTAATTACTGATTACTACTGGGACTAGTACATGGACAAGGCATGACCTATGGATGGAAAGAAGAGGAGTTTTTTCTTTCCCAGGACTGTGAGATACATTTTGCAATCAGGTGCTGTCATTTGTTGTGGTCGTATGCTTCAGATTTAATGTGCACAGCCCTAAACCTGGGAGAAAGGTTATTTGAGTGACCTTTTCAAGGTGCTTCTGTGTTTGCACAAATGCATTTGAAACTTTGGGATTCTAAATTACTCAACATACTTCCTGTGGTTTCTCTGATCAAAAGGGAAAATTAGTAATAATAATCTTCCATTTCTGGAATCTTTCATACATATACACCATAAAGGGTGTTTTCAGATGGAAGGGAAAGGGTGTTTCCTGCTCTGGAGCTGCTCCGTGGTTGCATTTCCACATCTGCCCACATCCAGCTCCGCCTGTGTTCAGAATGGCCCAGCAAGTTCCCCAGCCCACAGTCTGCCTTGTGCAGTGCCCTCCACCCTTGCACCATAGAGTTGTGATTGATCACCGAAAGCTCTAGGCTGGTGACCGCAACTCTATGGTGTTTCCCAAGGCAACACCTGACTGGAAATAAAGGGTGAAAACAGACATGATGCTAACCACCCTTTAACCAAACTTGGTGGTTATTTATGCATGTTACAGGGCTGCATAGGGCACCAATACATCCCTGCAACATGCATAAATAACCACCAAGGGTGGTTAAAGGGTGGTTACCATCATGTCTGTTTTCAGGCAAAGAAGCTGTGTGGGCCCAGATTTGGCCTAGATGTTTTCAAGAGCCGCCAGCAGTGTTACCCCAGAGCAGACACAGCCTGCTCCACCTGCACATCTGGCAGGGCACCTTTAGGCAGATGGGCCACCCAAGGGGTGAAGTAGACAGAACTGGGCAGAACTGGGGCAGCCCATTAACTATGAGTTATTATATTATCACAGTATGATTCCTATGCCGTTTGGTATCAGTTCCAGCCTTTTGCACTAGCATAACTCCAACTGAAGTGAATATACCAATTTTTCTTGGTACAGAGGGATAAGTCCAGCATAAACTGGCTTTAAGGTCACACTGTCATGCTTTATTATTTATTTATTTATTTATTTAGTGCAAGCAGTGTACCTGATACTGTCCAGAGTTATAGACAGATCCCTACCCCAGGGGGCTTACTTGGGTTATGGTCACATGTGGAAAGAATCAGTATTTGGTAGGGGTGGGAATATCGGTTTTCCCAATACCTGGTAATGTTGATAATGGCATGGACCGGTTTTAAATCCAAGATCCAGTAATGCTGGTTACACTTGATCTTTTGTATGGTCTCGGTTCTCGATTCTTTAAAATGCCTCTGTGTCACAGCTTTTGTGCATACTTCCTTGAGTTCTCGTAGAGTCCCTGCCGCCTCCCTGTGGCAAATTTTGTGTGACTATATTTGGTGCCTTTTTTTACCCTGCCTTGGATTGGTTGTCTTTTTTTATTTGAAAAAAGGCGTTCAATCCTGAAGCTCCCCTAATATTTTTGAAGGGGGGTGGGCACTTGGCTGTGCTGGCCAATGGAACAAAGTAAGAAGTGTTTGTGTGTCAGATGATTTAAGGAAAATATCAACAATTTGAAAGATCTTAGAGGTGTGGAATACTAGAAGCATTCCAGATAGAGATGGATTACTGAACACGGACAGACTGTAAGAGAGGGGACAACATATGTAGCAAAACCTAAGGCTGTTCAGTTTATCCCATGGATGTTGCTATCACACACATGAATTTTACACATCTCTACTGCTATTTGAACAAAAAAATTAAGATCAGGAAAGCACACTTTGGAGCTAATTATTGCAGCCTGTGTGTTTGTCAGGCCTCTAGGGAAACAAACTTTTTCATGGATTAGATAGAGTAGAAAATCATCATAAACAACTACTTTTGGCAAGATATACTTAGTACATGTGGGGACTTTATACAAATCATCATTGAGAAGGTGATAACACATGCTGAACTAATCAACAGTAAAAAATTGTGTTTATCCTTCTCCAAAAAGAACCAAAAGGACTAACTCTTTCTTTCCTTCTCTCTCCTTCTTTCGCTTTCTCTCTTCCTTCTTTGTCATATCACTTTCTAAATGTTTCCCAAGACTGAAAGATCTGAATAGGAGTGAGATGAGAGAAAGCAAAGCGGGGGACGGGGGGAGAAGGGGAGAGAGAGAGAGAGCAAGCATTTGAGATAATAGTAAAGAGAAGAAATCCATACAATCACATTCATATCAATAATACTTAAGTTTTCAAATTAATACAGACATTTTCAAAAGATAAGGAAACAAAATCTTTTGTCTCATGGAACAGAGTTTTCAGGTATCAGAGAGATGATTTCAGCGATATCAGGTGAAAAATTAAATATAGATATGTAGCCTTGGGAGGGCAACTGCAAATTCTGTAGATAAAGCTCACAGCACATAGATAAGATAGCAAAATCTGTAAGGCCAGTAGGGAAGCAGAGAGCACAAGGCAGAGGTGAAATGGGAGAACAAAAATCTCCCATGAAGGATTTGCCTAGTGGTGGGCAGATGAAAGATAATGATCTTGTGTCTTCGTTATTTATTACTGAAGAGAGCGTTGCTACAGCTAGTGAAATAAATTGATATTTTATACAGTAGGCCGAAATTTAAAAAATATTATCTGAAACCATTCTGAAAGGGTTCTTTTGTTTGTTTTTTTTCCTCCCCAGATACAGAAGGCAGGATTTATTCCTGTTACTACGTGGAAAAAATATTACACCCATCTACCTCCATTACTTGCTCTCCAAGATTTGGTGCCTGGCACCAATGTGACTCACCACATATACCATTTGGCATGACTCTTGTCAAGTCCTTCCCACTTTTTGGACTAGCTGGCTCATTAGTATTTAAGTATGGTGTTTGTGCTGAATCACTCCTCTCTGTAGCAAATGTTGTGCTGTTCTGGGGACCACCAGGGTTCCACCAGTCCAGTTGGACTCACAGCAAAAAGACAACTCTGTCCTTTTATCTCAAAAAAGAAAAGAAAAAATGAGTGGAATAAAATCTTACCTGGCTTTATTGACCTAACGGCTTTATTGACCATATTCATCTGTTTTCTCTGTTCCATCCACTGTGCTGTTGTGTTCTATTGATGTTCCACTGAATTGTAATGGAGCATGACATACCTGCAACAGCCAGCAGCACTGCAGGTGCATTTTTCTGGGCATGCAGTCACCACAAGTGAATTGTTTGCAGTTTGCCTTTTGCTTCATTGATGATACTGAGGCATTCACATTATGCTCAGTACAGACAATAGTAACAAAGTTTGGGTAGGAGGTGGACATAAGCTTCTAGCAAAGTATCTTTAACATTAAGCTGGAGACAAATGTGGTATCTCATTTCTGTGTAATGAACAGGCAAATGCTACATGATTTTTAAAAAGCATTACATTTTGGCTTGCTCCATGGACCACCTGACTGAAAAAGTGGTGTCCTAAATCACTTGCATACTTTTGACAATCTTCTTTTCCTTTGATATTATCTAGCAAAATCTAGAGGAGTGAAGACTTGTGGATAAATTTCAGCGACAAAGAGACTGTTTATTATTATTTATTTACACAATTTACAAAATCTGTATCCCGCTTTCTCCCGCCACAGGCAGGAGTTTGACCCGGCCAATCTCGTAAGAACTCTGTGCATGTACCATGATATTTAATTAATGTGTATGCGTAAATGTTTGCACTTCTTTTTTCTGAGAATAAGGGTGCTAAAGAAGGGCTGTGTGCTGTTTGAGTAAACATGCATCAGCAATGAAAATGAAAATGCCCATAATTGTTTAGAGTTAGATTTTGAAACCCGTTTTCATAACTTCTGATTCCACAAGCATTCCCACTAAAGTAAATGGATCCAACAATAGAATAAGGCAGTACTGAATGTATGTAACATTATCAATATCTGAAGATTTGTAGTTAGGTTGGCTTTAGTTACATGAAAAAACAACATGGAAGATTTTCATATAATTAACTTCCAGAATCAAACTCCCAGCTTCAACTATTCTAAAACTTAAAAATAGTTTTGATGATCCAAGAAAAATTCAGGTACATAGTAGAATATTGAGAGGCTTGAACTAATTCTAACCCCATCACATATATTGCATCAATGGGTATTTTCAGATGTTACGAGATGACGCTCAACCACAGTGAACCATGCTCAATCCCGCGGTGGGGCCAAAGGGCCGTGAACGTCTGTTCGGCACGCGCCAGATGTTCATCACGCTCAATACCCACATGTGGTCAATTTCAACCACGCTTCCCGGGCTAGCTGGGGGAATATCCCAGGCTAGCTGGGGGAATATCCCAGGTTCTGTGGTCAAACAGAACCCCACCGGGAACCAAGGAAAAGTAATGTCTGGACGCCAATCCCCAGGCGGAACCAAAGGAAACGAGCCCCAGCCGGGGACAAGGCA
>QEPC01006865.1:39707-83241 GCA_003113815.1 Sphenodon punctatus
CCATTTCAAGCCCATCAGAATCCACCTCTTTGTGTTCTGGCTCTCCCCACTCTGCCTTCCCAACATTGTCCTGACCCATAAACATGGTCATCACTTCCCCCCCATTTCTTCCCACGATGCATGGGGTCTGCCCCTCCACTAGGAAACTGAAAACTCTAGGCCCATGGTGCTAATCCTTAGTTTAGTATCATTGAAATGGAAGGGACTTACACCAGCACTCTGAGTTAGTGCCAGTGCTATAAACACCTGTAAAATTAACTCCTGCCAAAGACACAGAGAGCCCTGCAAAATGTTCATTAGTTAGACAAACGCAGCAAATGACATTGCCAAAGAAACATTCCTGCTAGAAATGAACTGTGTCCTTGGTTGTGAAGAGCAAGATTTGTTTGTGTCTAAGGCAGTGGACTGGAATGCAAGAGTTCTCAACGCTGCCAGACTTTCTGTGCCTGATGTCCCATCTTATTTACTCATGCAATGTCTCTCTGTCTAAATTCCCCATCTCTAAAAGTAAGATTGTAATACTCCATTTTTCTATCCTTTCTGTTTATATTATAAGTTCCTTGAATCTGTTTCCTACTCTGTGTGTGTAACAGGGTCTAATGCAACGGAGCCATGCTGTTACTGTGGCTCTAGGTGTTATTGCTGTACAAATAATAATATCTGAACACAGAGCTTAACACAACCTCAGTACCACTTTTCATGCCAGGGCTCAGTTGCGGCACCTCTTTCAGGCTTTGTCACCGATGCTACTCAGCAAAATCCCACCCATAGCAGAATGCAACAGCTTCAGCCCCAGTCTCTCTGCTGGAAGGAAGGGTGATGCTACTGCCACTCACCAGCTGTTTGGCAATAAGAGGTTGGAAATTTTTTGCCACAGAACAGCTGATCACTGCTGGTGGCAGCACCAGCTCTTAGCCCCTATCAGTTTTAATCGTGTCCTGTGTAAGGGCTGGCAAAGAAGAGAAGGAAAATGGACTGGTGGAGTGGTGGAGTCTGGCAGGGTAGTTATAGCAGGTTCTCTGAATACAACCTCCCACCCCCATACTTCCAAGGGTCAGACTTCTGGGGCAGTCTTGAGCCACAAAGCCATTTAAAAAAATAAAATAAAGTAAGCTTTGCCTGAACTCAAATCTGTTGTTCACCCACTCTGGACAGCTGGGCCATGGGATACAGTGTCTCGTGTACCCGTCAACCACCAAATGTCCCCGTCCCCCCCGCCACGTGGTGGGATGAGCAGTTGGCTGCTATGTGCAGCATCCTCGGAAAAATTCAGAGGACACGTCGCATAGCAGCCCATTTGGGGTAAGACTGTCCAAGGAGTGGCTGCCCATGTGCCGAGGCCCCTCTTGCCCTGCCATGCACTGAGCTCAGGGATGGACCTTTGAGCAGCAGCCACTGTCACCTGTTGCTTGCTGCCACATCATGGCTGGAGCAGGAATTTTGTCGGACCAGGGGAGGGAGGTGGGGCAGGACCAGGCACCTGCTTGTGTGTCCAGTACACCCACCCCCCACCACCACCATGGTAGGATCTCTAAAGGCAGCCCAGCTGTCCTGTGATAGGACTGCTCATCTACTCAGCTCCCCATGCTGGCCCCACCGTGTGGTGACTACGCTTGCCAGCTATGGGACTTCCTTGGGAGTCGGGCCTCAGCAGCTCATGTGGCTGCACCCAATGTGTCAAATGATCTCTAATTTTGATTCACTAGAGCAGTGGTTCTCAAACTCTTTTTCTGTCATCCCACTTCAAGTCTTAAAGACTTAAAGTCTACAAGTTTTGCGACCTCCTAGAGAGATAGTTGTTACAAAGACATGCAAACAAAGTATACTAACCATCAGCTAGAATTGTGACCCCCCGCCCCCCACTGAAGGTCTGACTCCTGACCCACAGTTTGAGAACTTATGCACTCAAAGCACCATACTCCAGAAACTGCTAACTACTGAGAAATAAATGGCCATAAATACTCTTGAAATAGTGTTCACTTCTGGTGTTTGCACAAAACCTTGGCCAAACAGGGATATAATTGTGATTGGGAGTGGGACTTTTACATACTACCATAATTATCCAGGCACAGAAGTGCCAGGATAGTTAAGGTGTCTTACATGCCCCATTATAAAGCCCCAACATTCTGTTCCTTATAAAATGGAGATAATTTACACTATCATTATGAAATTTTGCATAGAGAGTTGCTTGGGTGAGAGATTTATATAAATATAATGTGGCTGTTATATCCTAAATAGTCACCCCAGGGCTGGTTTTTGATACGTTACACTGTAGAATGTTTTACATTCTGTGACAGAGAGAAGAATTTGGCCTGTAGCAACTACCTTTTTGCTTTGTAAAGCAGTTAGGGATAACCTAAGTTTGTAAATGGATCCATAAAAAACAGATTCTCCTTTGAGGAAGTGACAGGATACAGAAGGTAATAACCATGCCAAATATTCCTCTTAAGCTCACTTATATCGGTAAATATTTTCCTAACATCCCTTGCTTCCATGATGGTTCTGATAATCCCTGACCTTGCACCATTTGTTAGTATTTGCACTTCTAAAATGTGGGGGTAAAATGCTTCTGTTCTGGTTTGATGGACTATTTTACACTGCTGAAAATAAGGATGAGAACTGCAGAGCCAGGCCCTACATGTCTGTTTCTGATCACTTCTTTATTTCATGCACCTCACATGAGTCAAAAGAGCCAGGACCTCACATGCATACAAATGATATTCCTTTTTGACTGGCCATGCTTCAGTAAATGATTTATATATTAACAAAGAGTCAACGACAGGCTGATTTGGGATCTGAAGCTCTGGACAGAATTCATTTCAGCCTTTGGCACTGAGGATTCTTGATTTTCAAGGTTCACAATGGCAGCATTGGCAGTGTACTGAACAAAAAATCATTTCTGTTTTCCAAATTGCTGCACTGAAGTGCTGTGATTTGCCTTTTACCGCAGATTCGTAAATGTTGCAGCTGAATCTCGGGTAAAGGAAAAAAGTGGAAAGTAATCCCAGGCAAATTGCCTAAAGACAGCTACCCATCTGATTTTCTAAATAGGTAACTTATGAAATTCACCCCCGTGTAAAGGGACAAGCCAAGCTCTGTGGAGCACTTAAATTCAGCATAAGCCTCTTGTTGTGACTCTGCATAGTAGTGAGTTAGACAAAGAAAGGGATGCACCCACCAAAGAAAAAGCACCAAAGGTGTGGTGGGGACTTGGGAGTTTTGAGAGTATAAGCATATAGTTTTGCCTTATCAGGATAAACCAACAAAGTTCACACAGGAAAATGCAGACATATGTCCCTGCTATTATGCTGCAATACAAAGACATACTTATTTAATATTTTGATGCCATTTGAATGCTCTGCATCTCATCTGTTCAACTTCTGTCAAAGTAAAGTGGCTCATATTTGGCTCGACTTGGGCACTGCTACTTCAGGTGCAGGGTCAGAGTTTGGGGTTAAGGAGGCTTTGTCTTGTCTATTTTACTTGGATCAGCTTTGATCGATCTCGCCCACCAATACAGAGGATGTGCTGGGGGGGCGAGGGGGGGAGTGGCCAACCAGTTGTGAACTAGATCCTTGCCCATCCAGGCTGGTGAAAGTCATCTGGGGGATTATGGCCACAATCCCAAGTGGGATCCGCATGGGTTCGGAGTAGCACAATGTGCTGTCAGTGGATATGCACGCACTTTACATGCATGTGTGCAAGTGTATGTTGCATGCAGCGCACACGGGGCATGAGATTGACCCCACTGGGGGCATTGCTTACCAGGGTTGTGAATGCATCCCTCCAGGAGGGCAAGGGGACCTGATAGCTTTAAAAATGTGGTTGTCCATTCCCTCCTGAGGAAGCCATCCCTGGATGTTGACTCCCCTGACAGCTACTGCCCTTTCTCTAACCTTACCTTTTTAGGGAAGATTTTGGTTGATGATCTCTGCTTGAAAATTGACAGGGAAAATTGTACACTGCTGTTTTTGTTAGATCTTTCAGCAGCCCTTGATACTATTGACATGGATGGGGTGTGTGGGACCACTCATTCCTGTCTGGGAGAACCCAGAGGGTGGTGATGAGTGGTGGCTCACCATCCACTCGATTCCTCCTGTGTGGGGTCCCACAGGCTTCCATCTTGTCTCCACTCATATTAAGTTGGGCCGATCCCATGCCCTGTGGATCCTGTGCATGCCCACATGCATGCCTGCGCAGGAACCTCACACACCTCCATTGTGGGCACACTGTGCCACGTTTAAATCATGGCGGGCGTGTGTGCCAGATCCTCAGGCCATAGGATTGGCCCCACTGTGTATCTGAGACCCCAAGGTGAGAGCATTTGGAGTGAGGCGCCATTAATATGCTGATGACACAGCCCTTTCGCTCCTTTTTGTCTGAACCAGGTCCTGCAGTCTCGGTGTTTACCCAGTGCTTGGCTGCCATTGGGTACTAGATGTGGGTGAGCCGATTGAAGATGAATCCAGGAAAGACCAAGGTGATGACGGTTGGCCAGCCATATTCCATGGGTGACATAACCCCCTGTTCTTGATGGGGTCCAGTCTCCTTTGGTCACTCAGGTTTTCAGCCTTGGGCTGCTGTTGGATCCATGCTGTGCCAGGACTGTCAGGTTGCAGTGGTGGCCGGGAGTGCCTTTCACCAATTACATCTGGTGAGAAGGCTGCAACCATTTTAATCAGATCTGGATTTGGCCACTGACATCCATGCCTTCATAACCTTGACGCTAGGGATGTGCAAACAGATCATGATTCGGGTTCGGTCTTAGGTTCGGTCCGGTCTGGTCTGGTCACCAAGTTCAGGTTCGGTCGTTCGGTTTGGTTGCGTTTGTTTCAGTTGGGTTCAGGCATTCAGAAAAAGGTATCGTGAGATTCAGTGATCATGCCGGAAATCGAAAATTTGAGTGCGTGCGGAGCTTGTGTGGGTGAGAGCGTGTGTGTTGTGGATGGCTGGGTGTTCGGTTGATGTGTTTTGGCTGTTTGTGTATTTGGTTTGGCTGTGTTGTTTTGGCTGATTGGTGAGGGTTGGTGGGTGACTGTTGGATGTCTGTTTTTAAAAAAAAAAAAAAAAATGAAGAAGGCTGTTCTAATTAAATACCAGGGGGCCAAGGTGGTGCTCCCAGAGCTGGTAGAGGGGGAGGAAGAGGTTGCTTCCCCAGCCCCTGGACCTTTGGTGGTGGTAGTACCGGAGCCAGTAGTGGAGGAGCAAGCGGGCACAGGAGGTGCTGCCAGGTTTGTTTGTTTGTTTGTTTTTACTTTGAGGACAAGAAAGGCTTTATTCATTAGAGTGAGCTCACTGGTGTGTGGGTGGGAGCGTGGGTGGTGGGCATCAGTCAGGCACAAACGGTGGACATCAGCGGGTGACAGCAGATGTCTGCCACAGAGAGAGAGGATATTGTAGTTTGGGGGGCTCTTCCAGCAGTCAGGCACGAGCAACTCCCCCACCCAAACATGTGCCTGCCAGCCATCCCTAGCAAGGGTCTCCACTCTCCAGTTGCCATCCCTACGCACCCCCAAATAAGGGCAGGATTTGCACGTGCCATCCAGGGTCTTTCCAGTTGCCATCCATAGTGCCCCAAGGAGTGCAGGATTTGCACGTGCCAGTCAGGGTCTTTCCAGTTGCCATCCCTACTGCCCCAAACAGGGCAGGATTTGCACGTGCCAGACAGAGTCTCATCTCCATAGCCATCCCTCCCTAGCACCAAAAGAAGGACAGGATTAATTTCACGTGCCAGCCAGGGTCTTTCCAGTTGCCATCCCCCATTAACACGCAAATAAGGGCAGGATTTGCACATGCCAGCAAGGGTCTCTCCATAGCCATCCCTCCGCAGCACCTAAAGAAGAAGAGGATTTGCATGTGACAGGCATGGTCTCTACATTTGCTATCCCTAGCATCCCCTCGCACCCGAAGGAGGGCAGGATTTACACGTGCCATCCAGGGTCTCGTCTCCATTGCCATCCCTCCCTAGCACCCAAAGAAGGGCAGGATTTGCACATACTAGCAAGGGTTTCTCCATTGCCATCCCTAGCACCCCAAGGAGGGACGACTAGTGGCATCATCATAAGTGCATTATATTATTTAGGTGTTGTTTATGTGTTCCTGTATCAGAGAGGGTGAGGAATCACTAGATGCCAGCGTTGGTGCCACTCGCAGGACACCGAGGCGGAGGTCGCCAGTGCCACGGCCAGACAGCGGGCACATAAGGTTCAATGTCTGGTGGTGGTATGATAAGGAGAATGGACATTAGGTCCGAAGCGGGAGCAGCTTTTACCACACCGTGATTCGAGTCCACCATTTTGGAATTGCCCGCACCACACTCCGGCTTTTCTGATGACATTCTGCTAATTCCGCCAGCATTCTGCAAATTTGGAAACTATTCGGAAAATTGCGGAATTGTCGGAAACTGTCGGAAAACCGCTCTTCCACTATTTTGTGGCACTGGGGGAATGGCGGAAGTAGCAAAAACGGCATGTTTCCGCTATTTGTGAAGCCTGTGGAAGTAGCGGAATTAGCGGAACTGCGGAAGTAGCGGAATAAAACTAGCTGAATGAAAACCTCTGCCATGTCGTACCACTAATTGCGGAAATGCTGTTTCTGACGGAAATAGCTACCGCTGCGACTTTCCGCTACAGCCCTATTCGACATCTGCAAAGTAAGGCACAGGGGCTGGAACAACAGGGTATGCATTGCCCTCTATGACCTGTTAGGAACAGAATTACCCTGCAGAGAGAGATTGTCACCTACCCACTTGTGGAGACAGAATGCAGGCATGACTTGACAGAGATCATTGGTCTGATGCAGTATGGTACTTCTTATGTGCCTTCCTATCTTTTATGTTCTTTAGGAATGCGGCAAAAGATTCAAACAGGCCAGGGTGGGGACCACATCAGGCCTAATCACACACACCAAGAAAGCGCACAACTTGACGGTGACGCGGGGGACCTCTAGCATGCAGCATCAGTGTCAGAAGAAGGGGGGAAGGCAACCCAAAAGAGAAGACNTATGCTGATGACACAGCCCTTTCGCTCCTTTTTGTCTGAACCAGGTCCTGCAGTCTCGGTGTTTACCCAGTGCTTGGCTGCCATTGGGTACTAGATGTGGGTGAGCCGATTGAAGATGAATCCAGGAAAGACCAAGGTGATGACGGTTGGCCAGCCATATTCCATGGGTGACATAACCCCCTGTTCTTGATGGGGTCCAGTCTCCTTTGGTCACTCAGGTTTTCAGCCTTGGGCTGCTGTTGGATCCATGCTGTGCCAGGACTGTCAGGTTGCAGTGGTGGCCGGGAGTGCCTTTCACCAATTACATCTGGTGAGAAGGCTGCAACCATTTTAATCAGATCTGGATTTGGCCACTGACATCCATGCCTTCATAACCTTGACGCTAGGGATGTGCAAACAGATCATGATTCGGGTTCGGTCTTAGGTTCGGTCCGGTCTGGTCTGGTCACCAAGTTCAGGTTCGGTCGTTCGGTTTGGTTGCGTTTGTTTCAGTTGGGTTCAGGCATTCAGAAAAAGGTATCGTGAGATTCAGTGATCATGCCGGAAATCGAAAATTTGAGTGCGTGCGGAGCTTGTGTGGGTGAGAGCGTGTGTGTTGTGGTTGGCTGGGTGTTCGGTTGATGTGTTTTGGCTGTTTGTGTATTTGGTTTGGCTGTGTTGTTTTGGCTGATTGGTGAGGGTTGGTGGGTGACTGTTGGATGTCTGTTTTTAAAAAAAAAAAAAAAAATGAAGAAGGCTGTTCTAATTAAATACCAGGGGGCCAAGGTGGTGCTCCCAGAGCTGGTAGAGGGGGAGGAAGAGGTTGCTTCCCCAGCCCCTGGACCTTTGGTGGTGGTAGTACCGGAGCCAGTAGTGGAGGAGCAAGCGGGCACAGGAGGTGCTGCCAGGTTTGTTTGTTTGTTTGTTTTTACTTTGAGGACAAGAAAGGCTTTATTCATTAGAGTGAGCTCACTGGTGTGTGGGTGGGAGCGTGGGTGGTGGGCATCAGTCAGGCACAAACGGTGGACATCAGCGGGTGACAGCAGATGTCTGCCACAGAGAGAGAGGATATTGTAGTTTGGGGGGCTCTTCCAGCAGTCAGGCACGAGCAACTCCCCCACCCAAACATGTGCCTGCCAGCCATCCCTAGCAAGGGTCTCCACTCTCCAGTTGCCATCCCTACGCACCCCCAAATAAGGGCAGGATTTGCACGTGCCATCCAGGGTCTTTCCAGTTGCCATCCATAGTGCCCCAAGGAGTGCAGGATTTGCACGTGCCAGTCAGGGTCTTTCCAGTTGCCATCCCTACTGCCCCAAACAGGGCAGGATTTGCACGTGCCAGACAGAGTCTCATCTCCATAGCCATCCCTCCCTAGCACCAAAAGAAGGACAGGATTAATTTCACGTGCCAGCCAGGGTCTTTCCAGTTGCCATCCCCCATTAACACGCAAATAAGGGCAGGATTTGCACGTGCCAGCAAGGGTCTCTCCATTGCCATCCCTCCGCAGCACCTAAAGAAGAAGAGGATTTGCATGTGACAGGCATGGTCTCTACATTTGCTATCCCTAGCATCCCCTCGCACCCGAAGGAGGGCAGGATTTACACGTGCCATCCAGGGTCTCGTCTCCATTGCCATCCCTCCCTAGCACCCAAAGAAGGGCAGGATTTGCACATACTAGCAAGGGTTTCTCCATTGCCATCCCTAGCACCCCAAGGAGGGACGACTAGTGGCATCATCATAAGTGCATTATATTATTTAGGTGTTGTTTATGTGTTCCTGTATCAGAGAGGGTGAGGAATCACTAGATGCCAGCGTTGGTGCCACTCGCAGGACACCGAGGCGGAGGTCGCCAGTGCCACGGCCAGACAGCGGGCACATAAGGTTCAATGTCTGGTGGTGGTATGATAAGGAGAATGGACATTAGGTCCGAAGCGGGAGCAGCTTTTACCACACCGTGATTCGAGTCCACCATTTTGGAATTGCCCGCACCACACTCCGGCTTTTCTGATGACATTCTGCTAATTCCGCCAGCATTCTGCAAATTTGGAAACTATTCGGAAAATTGCGGAATTGTCGGAAACTGTCGGAAAACCGCTCTTCCACTATTTTGTGGCACTGGGGGAATGGCGGAAGTAGCAAAAACGGCATGTTTCCGCTATTTGTGAAGCCTGTGGAAGTAGCGGAATTAGCGGAACTGCGGAAGTAGCGGAATAAAACTAGCTGAATGAAAACCTCTGCCATGTCGTACCACTAATTGCGGAAATGCTGTTTCTGACGGAAATAGCTACCGCTGCGACTTTCCGCTACAGCCCTATTCGACATCTGCAAAGTAAGGCACAGGGGCTGGAACAACAGGGTATGCATTGCCCTCTATGACCTGTTAGGAACAGAATTACCCTGCAGAGAGAGATTGTCACCTACCCACTTGTGGAGACAGAATGCAGGCATGACTTGACAGAGATCATTGGTCTGATGCAGTATGGTACTTCTTATGTGCCTTCCTATCTTTTATGTTCTTTAGGAATGCGGCAAAAGATTCAAACAGGCCAGGGTGGGGACCACATCAGGCCTAATCACACACACCAAGAAAGCGCACAACTTGACGGTGACGCGGGGGACCTCTAGCATGCAGCATCAGTGTCAGAAGAAGGGGGGAAGGCAACCCAAAAGAGAAGACGCTAAAGCCCTTCCTCCTCTTCCATCTCTGATGTGGAGTCCCCTGGGCCCCGGGAGTCTCCAGCAGCAATGGCCTTTCGGGCCGAGGTGGAGAGACCCACCCGGGACTTTGTGGCCGGCCTGCAGCAGACAGCGGCCACCATGGAGGACCAACTGGTGGAACGGTTCCAGGTGGTCGAGGTGCGGGAACAGAAGGTGGCGGCATAAGCGCAGTACATCTCAAACTACGTCTCCACCGAGATGGCCGACCTGGAACTTTTCTGCCAGTCGGTCTCCAACTGGCAAGCGGCCGTGGAACGGGCCATTGACTATGTCATCAAGCATGGCTATGAAATGTTGGTGGGTGTGATGCCCCCTGCCCCTACCTCCCATGCAACCCTTCTTCCTTTCTCCCAACTTCCAGGGAGCAGCCCCAAAGACTAATAGATAGCTAAGTTTCCTTTCTCGTTTAAAATGTTTGGTTTTTGTTTTATAATGTTCTTGTTGTTCTTGTTCTTGTTTTGTTAATAAAAGTTATATTTGTTGTTATTGTTACGAGATTTGTTTGAACTGGCCAATCTTTTATCCCTCTGTGCTGAAGTTCAGGCTGGCAGGTGGCAGAATCTCATACAGCTTGTCGATCCCTACCAGCAGCACCTGGCACCACATGTAGCATAGTTAAGGTAATAGCCCAAAGATGTGCCAGGAAGCAGCAGGGTCTCAACTTGCAGACATCCCCCCAGGAGGGTCAGGGTTTGTGTCTGTGTGGGTGTGACAGAGAGAAAGAGAGACAGGATCTTTTGGCAGACGGCATCCACTCGTGGGTATGGAGGAGTAGGCTTGTGGGGGGGCAGGTTTGCAGGCAGGCGCCTGTGCCGCTGGCCAGTCAGGCACGAGCAGTGGCAGCACCCAGAATGGAATGTCATTCCCCCGTGACTGGAATGATGGGCCCAGAATCTCATTGATGGTTCCTGGGACAGGCAGGCATGACTGCTTCAGGTACAGTGGACTGACAGCCTAAAGCCTATGGGAGTTGAATGATGTCCCTAGAATTAGTACATGCAGACAGCATATAGGCCTGGGGGCCATTGGCACTAGCAGCAGGAGACAGTGTGTTGCCAGGGTACAGAACCCTTGGAACAGACATCATATAGGCGTGGGGGCCAGTGGCAGCAGCAGCAGACATTGGTTGCCAGAGGAGGTAGGCAGGCATGGTGGAATGAGTGGCAGTCAGGCAGACTGAGGCAGGGTTCGAACTTTGCAACCTGGATGGGCAGGCAAGCAAGCAGGCAGCGTGGCATGAGCGGTAGTAGGGCAGGCAGGCTGGGACATTGGCAGCAGGGCACTCAGATAGGCTAGCAAAGACTGTGCAGTGTGAGAGAGCGAGAGCCAGTCAGTGTCATATAAGTGGGCTGAGATCATGTAGCCACTAGTCATAGGTCAGCTGGCAGGCTTACGGTTTCCCAGTGCCACCCTGTGTCATGAGGTCAGTCAGATAAGGTGGCCGAGGCCATCTAGTATGAGAGGGGGGGCAGGGCAGGCGGCAGACATTGGGAGGGAGGGACAGCACCTCAGGAGCACAGCGGCAGTAGCCCTAGCCCAGATTGAGGAGGAGGAGCCCTGTCCCATATCTGCCCCTGGCATGTGAAACTGTGCCATCACTCCCTGTCCTGGGGCAGCTTGGGGAATTCCAGCAGTGGAAGGATAACCTAAAAGAAGAGCAACTGCTCCACCAACTTGGCCCCCAGTCTCAGGCGGTGAGGGGAGCAAATGTCCCCCACCACCGAGAACACCGACTCACTGGGGCACTGGTTGGTGGGCAGGACAGGATACCCTTGGCCACTTTCGACAGGGCCAGCCACACGTGGGTCTTGTCGGCCCAGTAGGCCAAGGGATCGCTGCTAGGATCAATGCATGGCTCCTCCTCCAGGTAGGTCTCCACTGCTGCTGAGGCACCTTCATACTCCCTCTGGTAGCTCTGGGTGGGCACCACCTGCCCCATTGCCCTCAGCCATGATGCTTACCCTTTTGTGCTGGGCACCATGCTCCCCAGAGTGGCCTGCACACAGGAGGATCTGTTGGCAATAGGGGTCCTGCTGCTGCAGCTCATTCTCCTGCTGCTGCTGCTGGTACCGCTAAGGCTGGGGGCAGGGATAGACCCAGATGGCTGGAAGGGGTCGCTGCTCCCACTCCCACCATCCACAGGGGTGTTCTGATGCATAATCCACTCTGCCTGCTGGACCTTCTGCACCAGAACACCCTTCCAGAGGTCATAGACCGCTGTCTTGCATGCCATTCTGCCCTTGATCCTGGGGTCCAGCATGGTTTCCAGGACATATTCCTCCCAGCGCAGGAGTTCATCAAAGTGCGCACTCATCCCCCCCATCAGCTTCCATGCCAAATCAAGCTCCTCATCAGACATCTTCCTGCCCACAGGGTCACAATCCTGCCCCCCGAGAATCTTGTCCAGGCTCCTCTGGAGACTATGGACCAGCAGGATCACCTGGCTGAGGGTGGTGGTGGAGCTGCTCAAGGTCTCCGTCACGGCCAGGAATGGTCTCAGGACGAAGACCTTGGGAGCGAGAATCTCCCATTCCTCCCTGTTGTACCCTGGATGTGCCATGTCGTCCCCTGACATGGGATGGCGTGTGCCACTGCACCATCAATCCTTGTCCCGGGGCAGCTCGGGAAATCCCAGCTGTGGAAGATTCACCTTAATGAACGGCAACTGCTTCACCAACTTGGTCCCCAGTCTCATGTGGTGCAGGGAGCAAATGTCTCCTGTCATAGAGAACACCCGCATGCTGGGGACACTGGTTGGTGGGCAGGGCAAGATACCCTTGTCTACTTTCAACAGGGCCAGCCACACGTTGGCCTTGCTGGCCCAGTAGGACAAGGGATTGCTGCTGGGATCAATGCATGGCTCCTCCTCCAGGTAGGTCTCCACGGCTTCTGAGGCACCATCATACTCCCTCTTGTAGCTCTGCCTGGGAACCACATCCACCACTCCCCTCATCCACACTGCTTGCCCTATTGTGCATTGCGCCATGCTCCCCAGGGTGGCCTGCACGTAGGCCAAGCTGCTGCTGCTGCTGCTGCTGGTGCTGCTACTGCTACCGCTAGGGCTGGGGGCAGGGATAGGCCCACCTGGCTGAGAGGGATGGCTGCTCCCATGATCCCCAGGGGTGTCCTGCTGCATAGCCCACTTTGCCTGCCGGACCCGCTCCACCAGCGCATCCTTCCAGAGGGTATAGAGAGCTGTCTCGTGTGCCAACATGCTGCCCTTGACCCTGGGGTCCAGCATTGTTGCCAGAACATATTCCTCCCAATGAAGAAGCATGTCAAAACACGCCTCCAGCCCTGACTTTAGCTTCTGCACCTAGTCAAGTGCCTCATCAGCCAGCTTCCTGCCTGCAGGGCCACAACACAATTCCGCCCCCTGAGAATCTTGTCCAGACTCCTGCAGAGACTATGGACCAGAGGGGTCACCTGGCTGAGGGTGGTGGTGGAGCTGCTCACGGTCCCTGTTATGGCCAGGAATGGTCTCAGGATGAAGACCGTTTGATCCCAGAGCTCACTCTGCCCCATTAAACCCTTCTGGTGCCCTGCAGTCCATCTCCAGTCGAACCTGATGCAAGGCAGCTTTCTGCTCCACAAGCCGCTCGAGCATCAGGAAGGTGGAATTCCACCTGGTGGGCACATCCTGGATGAGCTGGTGCCCTGGGGAGCCTTGTTCTGCCTGCTTCTCCTGGAGGAGGCCTCTGCCCTTCACACTGCAGTTGAAGAACCCCACAAGCTTCCTCCCACACCCAATCAGGGAGCTAAGGGTGCCTTTCCCAATCCCCTTATCCTCCAAACCCAGAGTGTCCCTGACCACCAGGTGAAGGGTGTTTGAAGCACAAGGGATACTGGCGAATCCTCCATCACAGACTGCCTTTCATACATTTGCTGCATTGTCCGTCACCNGAGAGAGCGAGAGCCAGTCAGTGTCATATAAGTGGGCTGAGATCATGTAGCCACTAGTCATAGGTCAGCTGGCAGGCTTACGGTTTCCCAGTGCCACCCTGTGTCATGAGGTCAGTCAGATAAGGTGGCCGAGGCCATCTAGTATGAGAGGGGGGGCAGGGCAGGCGGCAGACATTGGGAGGGAGGGACAGCACCTCAGGAGCACAGCGGCAGTAGCCCTAGCCCAGATTGAGGAGGAGGAGCCCTGTCCCATATCTGCCCCTGGCATGTGAAACTGTGCCATCACTCCCTGTCCTGGGGCAGCTTGGGGAATTCCAGCAGTGGAAGGATAACCTAAAAGAAGAGCAACTGCTCCACCAACTTGGCCCCCAGTCTCAGGCGGTGAGGGGAGCAAATGTCCCCCACCACCGAGAACACCGACTCACTGGGGCACTGGTTGGTGGGCAGGACAGGATACCCTTGGCCACTTTCGACAGGGCCAGCCACACGTGGGTCTTGTCGGCCCAGTAGGCCAAGGGATCGCTGCTAGGATCAATGCATGGCTCCTCCTCCAGGTAGGTCTCCACTGCTGCTGAGGCACCTTCATACTCCCTCTGGTAGCTCTGGGTGGGCACCACCTGCCCCATTGCCCTCAGCCATGATGCTTACCCTTTTGTGCTGGGCACCATGCTCCCCAGAGTGGCCTGCACACAGGAGGATCTGTTGGCAATAGGGGTCCTGCTGCTGCAGCTCATTCTCCTGCTGCTGCTGCTGGTACCGCTAAGGCTGGGGGCAGGGATAGACCCAGATGGCTGGAAGGGGTCGCTGCTCCCACTCCCACCATCCACAGGGGTGTTCTGATGCATAATCCACTCTGCCTGCTGGACCTTCTGCACCAGAACACCCTTCCAGAGGTCATAGACCGCTGTCTTGCATGCCATTCTGCCCTTGATCCTGGGGTCCAGCATGGTTTCCAGGACATATTCCTCCCAGCGCAGGAGTTCATCAAAGTGCGCACTCATCCCCCCCATCAGCTTCCATGCCAAATCAAGCTCCTCATCAGACATCTTCCTGCCCACAGGGTCACAATCCTGCCCCCCGAGAATCTTGTCCAGGCTCCTCTGGAGACTATGGACCAGCAGGATCACCTGGCTGAGGGTGGTGGTGGAGCTGCTCAAGGTCTCCGTCACGGCCAGGAATGGTCTCAGGACGAAGACCTTGGGAGCGAGAATCTCCCATTCCTCCCTGTTGTACCCTGGATGTGCCATGTCGTCCCCTGACATGGGATGGCGTGTGCCACTGCACCATCAATCCTTGTCCCGGGGCAGCTCGGGAAATCCCAGCTGTGGAAGATTCACCTTAATGAACGGCAACTGCTTCACCAACTTGGTCCCCAGTCTCATGTGGTGCAGGGAGCAAATGTCTCCTGTCATAGAGAACACCCGCATGCTGGGGACACTGGTTGGTGGGCAGGGCAAGATACCCTTGTCTACTTTCAACAGGGCCAGCCACACGTTGGCCTTGCTGGCCCAGTAGGACAAGGGATTGCTGCTGGGATCAATGCATGGCTCCTCCTCCAGGTAGGTCTCCACGGCTTCTGAGGCACCATCATACTCCCTCTTGTAGCTCTGCCTGGGAACCACATCCACCACTCCCCTCATCCACACTGCTTGCCCTATTGTGCATTGCGCCATGCTCCCCAGGGTGGCCTGCACGTAGGCCAAGCTGCTGCTGCTGCTGCTGCTGGTGCTGCTACTGCTACCGCTAGGGCTGGGGGCAGGGATAGGCCCACCTGGCTGAGAGGGATGGCTGCTCCCATGATCCCCAGGGGTGTCCTGCTGCATAGCCCACTTTGCCTGCCGGACCCGCTCCACCAGCGCATCCTTCCAGAGGGTATAGAGAGCTGTCTCGTGTGCCAACATGCTGCCCTTGACCCTGGGGTCCAGCATTGTTGCCAGAACATATTCCTCCCAATGAAGAAGCATGTCAAAACACGCCTCCAGCCCTGACTTTAGCTTCTGCACCTAGTCAAGTGCCTCATCAGCCAGCTTCCTGCCTGCAGGGCCACAACACAATTCCGCCCCCTGAGAATCTTGTCCAGACTCCTGCAGAGACTATGGACCAGAGGGGTCACCTGGCTGAGGGTGGTGGTGGAGCTGCTCACGGTCCCTGTTATGGCCAGGAATGGTCTCAGGATGAAGACCGTTTGATCCCAGAGCTCACTCTGCCCCATTAAACCCTTCTGGTGCCCTGCAGTCCATCTCCAGTCGAACCTGATGCAAGGCAGCTTTCTGCTCCACAAGCCGCTCGAGCATCAGGAAGGTGGAATTCCACCTGGTGGGCACATCCTGGATGAGCTGGTGCCCTGGGGAGCCTTGTTCTGCCTGCTTCTCCTGGAGGAGGCCTCTGCCCTTCACGCTGCAGTTGAAGAACCCCACAAGCTTCCTCCCACACCCAATCAGGGAGCTAAGGGTGCCTTTCCCAATCCCCTTATCCTCCAAACCCAGAGTGTCCCTGACCACCAGGTGAAGGGTGTTTGAAGCACAAGGGATACTGGCGAATCCTCCATCACAGACTGCCTTTCATACATTTGCTGCATTGTCCGTCACCACGCACCCCTTGGTGAAGACCGTGCCTGGCATTACCCACTCCCTCGAAGTGGTGGCCAGGGTTAACTCTAGGTTCCTGGAGGTGTGGGGGCTGTCCATGACTTGCGCCTGAAGCAGGGACCACCTATACCCTGCTTCGGGACCCCTCCTCCCACTCCCCAAAGCTGCTTCCAGGTCCTGTCACCAGTGTGCCATTACTGCCAGGTATGCATGCTGGGCATTCCTGCTGGACCACAAGTCCATGGTGAAGTGGACCATGTCCCCCCCAGCCCCTGTCAGCTGCTCCCTCACCCGCTCTTTCAAAGCCCTGTAAAAGTCTGGCATCGCAGTCCGACTGAGGGTGGTGCAGGACGGCAGCTTAAGATGGGGGGCCAGCAACCCAATCAGCCGCTTGTGGCCCTTGTCCTCTACAATTGAGAAGGGCTGCCCATCCAGCGCAATCATTTTGGTCAACAGACGCTTGGCTTCCTCTTGAAAGCCACGCTGCCCTCCAGCTGCCAATAGCCTTGGCAGCTGCCCCCATCCCAGCTCCTCCATAGTGGACTGACGCTGCTGGAGAGGCTCCTGCTGCTGTTCTTCCCCCCTGTTCTTTCTGGTAGAGGCAGCAGTTGGTGCAGGACGCTAGCCCGCTGAAGGAGCTGGGCGACTGGCCACTGCTGTAGTTGGGAACCCACTGGCATTCACTTCCCCATCCTTCACGCTTAGCAGCAGAGCACTGTGGCATGACTTCAGGTGCCTCACCATGGTACTTGTCCCAAGGTTGGCGATCACCTGCCCACGCTTCACCACCTTTTTGCACAAAATGCACTATACCTCTCTGGGATCATCTGCCTGCACCAGCTTAAAATGTTCCCACACAGAGGATTCCCCCCCACCCCTCCTGCCTTCTGGCCTGCCCCGGGTGAGGCACCGCTGTCAACGCTGCTGGGAGGGACAGAACTTGGTGGCACTGGAGACACAGATCTGGGAGGAGGGTAAGCCATCGCCTCAGCTACAGACATATCCTCTGCGGCACTAGTGTCTGCCTCTGACTCACTGTCCGTGATCACAGTGATGTCCCATGAATGAGAGTACTGGGACCCTGAAGCTAGACTTCCCGTGCCCGCCATGCTGCTGGCACTATCCCTGTGCCCCCCTCTATAGCTGCTAATGCTGCTGCTGCTGCTACTCCTCTTCCTACTGCCATTGCCTGGGGATTGGGCCCTGCCTCTAGCAGCCAAGATGGAATCCACCAGCTCTGGACTGCTGGGGATCGCCTCCACAATGGGGGACATTGGTGGCCATGGAGAAACATCGGAAGCAGCAGCACCTGCTCCTGCAGCTGCAGCAGAGACAGCCGCAGCCTCATGTCCTGCAGGCCTTCCAGTGCCCTGCGTGGCAGTGAAGGGCACTGCCAGGAGGCTACGCTGAGCCGGTGAAGCCTGTTGCCCTAAAGCAGGCCTGCGTAGTTTGGGACGTGGTGATATGCTGCTGCTGCTGCTGCCTGCCGCCGCTCCGTGGGCATGATCCCTACTACCACCTCTCCCACGTGCCCCGTTGCCTGTCTTATGGGCAGCAGACCGGCCTCTCCTACTTCCCTTCTCCATGTCTTCCAACTCAAACACACACAAAGATTTTATAAATATTTTTTACTCAATTTTTTAATCTAATATTATATTTATCTCTACACTAAATCTAACTGCTATTAACTATTATAAAACCTATTGAACTAAACTGAATATCCTAATAACTACAAAGGCCTTGTCCTACAAAAACACTGTATCTCTATCTCTATAACTAAGCTATCTATCTATCTATCTATCCAATATTACATAGGGGGAAACACAAAGAACACAGGGAGGGGTACAAAACTGAAATGAAAATCAATCTAATAATAATCCTACTCTAAATAAATCCAAAACTTAAAACAGGGGAAGGGAATAATCAGGGATGGAATAAGAGGGAGAGGGAAAGGATTCAATGGAGGGGAGGGAGGGAAGAATATTGAACACAGGGAAGGTTAAAAACAAAAAATAACACCTGAATCTATCTAATATAATCTAAATAAATGATAATATGGAGGTAAATGGGTTGGATGGGTGAAATAGGAGGAGGATGGCCATGGATTGGGGAGCTAGGAACTGCTGGGAGAGGGAGCCTTCTGAAACACCTGTTGTCAGGAACAGTGACTAACTCAGAAGGTGTTGGAAAGGGGGGAGGCCAATGAGTTTTGTTACTTGCTGCATCCGCCTCACCGCAAGCCCCATTGGCTCTGTGCAGCCTAGTCCGTGGCCAACCACAGACTGCAAAGCCAGTGGTCTGATGAGAAAAGGGATTGTGATTAGGCAGGTGGCTGCTACTCCAAGTCTCTCCACCCCTGGTGCCTGGAAGTCTGCACCTCAGCTGACTCCCCCTCCCTGTCATGTTTTGCCTTCCAGTGACACGTTTTTGCCACCCGAACTCATCCGAACTCGATCCAAACTGACCAAATTGTTCAGTCGTTTCGGAGTTCGGAATCAAGTTCGGTTCGGTCGGTTCGGGTTCGGTCGTCCAAACAGACCGAGTTCAGACCGAAATCCGAACTTCCGAACTGCGTTCACATATCCCTACTTGAAGCTAGACTACTGCAATGTGCTCTACGTGAGGCTGCTCTTCAAGACCGTTTGGAAGCTGCAGTTGCTGCAGAATGTGACGGTCTGTCTTCTTTTGGGGTTGGGTCACTGGGAGCACATTACACCACTGCTCCAGATACTGCACTAGCTGCCGATAGCTTTCCGGGAACAATTCAAGGTGCTGGTTTTTAACCTATAAAGTCCTAAATGGCTTGGGCCCCAGTATCTGAAAGACCACCTCCTCCCTTTTGGCCCTTCATGGCCCCTGATGTCAGCAGGGGAAGCCCTCTTGCACGTGCTATCTCCCCATAATGTTTTTATGTCTAGGGTGCCATATCTGGCCCACAATTATGGAAAATCCTCCCCTTGGGGATCCACCTAAATCCGACCCTACTCTTTTTCTGGAAAGGATGCAGGTCATTTTTATTTCGCCGGGCACTTAGCAGGCAGAGATAAGGTGAGATGGGATTTGGTAGGAGGTGTAGGTGTGGGGTATTAAAGGGTTTTAAAATTGATATTAATGTCTTTTATTTTTCTGTTTTTATTATTCTAAGCCACCCCGAGTCTGTGGGAAGGTGGCATAGAAATGTGATTAAATAAATAAAAGTAAATATGCAGTTCACTGAGAATTTGTTCATCAGTGCATTGTATTCATCTACATATTGTATGCTATGCCAATGGAACAATATATACTGAATACTGAATAGTGCTTAAACTTATTATTCAGAAACTTTGGAATCCAACAAGGATTCTAGTCCTTGGTTCCAAATTTCTGAATTCTGAAGTTCTGAGTACTGTGGTCGGTCCCCGGAAAACTTTGGAAAACTTCAGAAGCCCTCATTGAGTGCAGGCACCATTACGTGCTTGTAGGAATCCAGAATGGTTGATGACCCCCTAGCCTCTAGGAAATTAAACTTAGTGCCATATTTGGTATCAGGGGGCCATGGGAGGTGATGGATGGCCACCAGAGCAAAATAAAAGTGGCTGCACAGTCATTTCCCATTCTCTTTGGTGAATTTGGCTGTGCACACTACCCTACTGAACTTTAAGTAATTGGTTTTTGGGAAAGGGGTGCCCTGTCTGTCCTGTCCTGGCCGGTTCCTAGGGGCAAGGATAGGGTTAGTTGTTTTTGTTTCCAGTGCCATGCCATGATTATGGTTTTTTTTTTAAATAAGGTGGTGCCACACTGCTGCTGCCTACTGAGAAGGCACCATAAAGGCCAGAGGGATAGCTGTCTTGCTCCATTTCCCCTGGTCTGGGATGTCCAAGTTACCAGTGCCACATCAATGCCTTGCTTTTAAAAAAAAAATAAGTGGGTACCTGCTGCCTGGCACCATGGCGGTCAGAGGGATCTGCCTCACTCCACTTCCCCTGGCCTGGGCTGTCCATATACTAGGGGTAATGCTGCGGTAGCCACCAGTGCCAAATATACTTAAAGTTTGGGTGCTGCCTGCTGCTGCTTGCACTGCCTGTTGGGAAGTTGGCAGCACTCTAGAGGCCTTGGTTAGCATAAATTTGGGTGCTGCCTCCTGCTGATGCTTGCACCCTAGCCAGCTTGTTGGCATAATGATTTTAAAGTGGGTGCATGGCTGATGGTGGGGCATGCTGCGGGCACACTATTGCTGGGGTTTTTTTTTGTCGGATTTCGTCCCAGTTACTCTTTTGTGGAGGGTTTGTCTTCCTGAGTGATTGTTCCACTCCTGCTAGCCTGCTTTTATGGACACTGCTTGGTTGGCATTATGATTTCAAAGTGTGTGCACTGATGATGATGATGATGATGATGATGGGGCATGTTGGGGGTATACTATTGCTGGATTTTGGGGGATTTCTGCCCGCAGTTGCTGTAGAAGGGGGTCTTCCCAGGGCCACACAGGGGCACTGGGGTCTCTCTGGGGAATTTTCTCATCTCACTGCCATGCCTATCCAGCCTGAGCCTAGGCTGAATTCCCCTTTGAGGAAGAGGGTACCATCCTATAGGACCCAACACCACATCAGTCCAGAGGGTATTAAATCCACAGTCCTTTTAGACACAGTGTCCCCAAATTCCCTGCGGCTTCTGGCTCAATCGCCTCCACCCTGCAGGCCCAGCAAAGTCTCTCTCAGGCACAGGAGCAACCTAGAACAACCCCCCAAAGTCAATATAGCCAGGCATCAAACTCCAGGCTTGGGACAAGCCTTCTTCAGGCATGCGGCTCCTTCCTGGGCATAGCCTCTCCCACTTGCCTGGGTCCCAGTGCTTCCTCCTGGTTCTCCTTCTCTTCAGCACCCTTGAGAGTGTAGATTGGCCAGCAGCTTCTTCAGGGAGATGTTACTCCTTTGGCTCCCAAGCAGAGACTGTCTTCCTATCTGCCTCCCAGCCCCTCTTGTAGACAGAGTGTGTGTGGCCCACAACCCACTCTTAAGGGGCCGGTGTCCTGCCTACTCTGGCACCTTATGACCAAGCCTGTTTCTCTCACTGGCTGGCTCTTTGGCATGGTCTGGCTTCTCCCAGACCCATTAAAGGGGAAGCAGCCACACAGGACTGCTCCCTACTACAGATGCACTTTTGTGGGTTTGTAGGGATGTGCAAACATGGTTCAGAAGTTCTGAGTTCGGACCCAACTCAAATAGTTTGGTCGACCGAACCGAACTTTCGAACTGAACGTGAATTCGACCGAACTGTTCAGTTGAATCCAAACCAGTTTGGAAGACCAACAAACTCGGTTTTGAATGTACGAACTCGGTTTGTAAGTTTGGAATTCGACCGAACTTGAATAGTTCGGTCGACCGAACCGAACTTTCAAACCGAACTCGATTTTCGAACCAAACCAAACTTAACTTCTGAACACGGTTCTGTTCGCACATTCCTATGGGTTTGTCTTCTTGAGCGATTGCCCCACTCTTGCTAGCCTGCTTTTCTGGGCACTGCTTGGCTGGCAATGCATAAGTGGGTGCACTGCTGATGGTGGGGCATGCTGCGGATACACTACTGCTGGGTTAGATTCCTGCCCCACAGTTGCACTTTTGTGGGTTTGTCTTCTTGAGCGATTGCCCCACTCTTGCTAGCCTGCTTTTCTGGGCACTGCTTGATTGGCAATGCATAAGTGGGTGCACTGCTGATGGTGGGGCACGCTGTGGGTAGACTTAGTAGTGCTGGTTTTTTTGTGGGATTTCTGCCCGCAGTTGCATTTTTCTGGTGGGTTTGTCTTCTTGAGCGATTGCCCCACTCTTGCTAGCCTGCTTTTCTGGGCACTGCTTGAATAGCAATGCATAAGTGGGTGCACTGCTGATGGTGGGGCACGCTGTGGGTAGACTTAGTAATGCTGGTTTTTTTGTGGGATTTCTGCCCGCAGTTGCACTTTTGTGGTGGGTTTATCTTCCTCCATTCCAAAGTTCTGAGTTCTGAAGTTCTGAAGTTTACTGAGGTCCAAAGTTCCAACTTCTGAATTTTGTGTACTTGGATAAAATTCTGAAGTTCATATGACTACCCAGACCGGATGTTCAGAACTTTGGATTTTGGTCTGAGTACCCAGAAGGCCTATTTTGTGCAGCCCTAATACTGAAGGACTAAGACCAGGGACATGTGTTCACTTCATTTCCTCTACTGTCAGAAATTGGGGAAATGCAGTGAACATGGGTCCCTGGTTAAGAAGATTCATTATTTTTCATAAAAAATAATAATTCTTAAATATAATATTTTTTGTAATTACCTAGGCTTTGTGAAATAAGTGGTTTATGGAACTGTGGGGCTAGAGGGACCTCAAGATGTTATTGTGCGGCTAAAAGACACCTCCTGAGGGACCTCAATAGGGATGGGCAAACAGAACGTTGTTTGAATGTTCGGACGTTCGGTTGTTCAGTTCAAAACCTGAGTTCGGGTTCAGCTGTTCAATTCGGCGAAGTTCAGTTCATCCGAACTCAGCCGAACATTCAAAATAAGTGCTATCAGTACCGAAACTGAAACCGAAATTTTTTCGGTATCGGTATTTTTGGCCCTGGTGCCCACCACTGGTGCCAGGAAGTCTGCTCCTCAGCTGCCTCCCCCTTCCAGTCACATTTTTCCCACCCAAAGTCACATTTTTCTCGTCCCCAAACTCATCTGAATTCATTCAAACTTTTCAGAATTGTTAGGAAGTTCGAGCGTTTGGTTCGGAAGTTTGGTTCGGTCATCTGAACAGGCCGAGTTCAGGCCGAACTCCGAACTTCCGTACTGCGTCGCCATTCACCCAACCCTAGACCACAAGAACCTGTTTCTTGTGTTTAGAGCTAAAGCTTTAGAATTTCACCTGTCTGACTAGATTGAAGTATCTTTTTTTGGGAAGAATTTGGAAGAAGAAAAACCCACTTTTTCCTTGCCGCTTTTCCCAATGCCTACTAGTCATTCCCATATACCCACTGTCTGCCTTTCTCTGCAGACTTCTGCAACCAACCTGATTGTAACCAAGTCAAGCACACGCACCTGAGACTTCGCATCTGCTTGAATGTTTGTTGTTTGTTGGTCTTCTCCCCTGTCTCTCCCACTGTCCCCTCTCCCTGTCTCCCCCTCCTTGTCTTTTAGATTGTAAGCCACAGGCAGGGACCGTGTCTATTTCTATGTTCTGTACAGCACCAGGCCACACTACTGGCGCTTTATAAAAATGTTAATAATAATAATTATAATAATAATTAATAATAATAATAATTAATAATAATTCAATAGAATGAACATCATTACAATAATCTTTAAATTGTCCGGGTTAGTAGACCCATCTTCCCTTTTGCAAACTTAAATAATGGATTGAAACCCATACTCCACCAGAGGCTTCCATGTCTGTAATACAGAGCAACATCCTTACTGGAAACATAAAACAGAAAGGAGAAACAATTCTTTGAGAAGAATATCACAGGGCAAAATGGGAAACAGGAAATAGTGTGAACATATATATCAGTGTGGGGGTTTGGTGGTCATAAAGATATATGGTTGGTGAAGCTATGCTGTGATCATATATTCCCTAATTTCAGATTGAACAGAGGAAGAGCCCAACACATGACACAGATGCAGAAAAAATTATATGGCTACATATGGTTCAAACAGGAAGGATAAGTTTTTTTGACAACAATTAAATTTCAAAATTTTGTCTCAAATCAGGATGAAACTGAAATTTTCAGAATTATTTCATTACAATGAAATATTTAAAAAACCTGAAACATTTGGACATTATTTTATTTACACCAAAATATTTTCAATTTCTGATCAAAACTTAAAGGTAACTGGAAAACTAAACTTTCAAATATGTCAGCTTTAAATCAAACCTTTTTAAAAATAGGTAATGTGAAATTCACCCCCAGGAATTTCAAGTTCTTCAAGTTCAAGTTGTTAAGTTGTTCCATTTGTCTTAGATTTTTTCTAATGTTTCCTTTCAACATTCAGAAACTTCCCTCCTACGAACCCCTCTTACAGTCACCCCAGCTCCATATCATGTTTCTTTGGATTTCAAATAACAGTTAAAATGACGTTGAGAATGTTGACATTTGAGATCTTTTATTATTATTATTATTATTATTATTATTATTATTATTATTATTTTCTAAAAATAATAAATTAAAAAGTTAACACTGAAACATTATGACAACGCTGACACTGATTTTTTTAAAAAGGAAAAATATATTGGCAAAAAATAATAATGAATCACCTCTAATCTTTCTAAGTTTACAGTCATTGAAGCTTGGGTCACAATCCACAAACCACTTACTCCAAATTGAGCCTAGTTCTCTAATATACTGAAGGAGAATTCTACTACTGAGATGTTAATACATGACAACAACAAAAAACCGGAAATATTGCTCCACTGTAAAACTATTGCCCCTGTCAGCTGTGACCATTAGAATGTCTTCATGGAATCTCTTCTTTCCATAGTACCACTTTGTACATCTTCTGTGTTTTCCTTTGGGGATTCTCAATCAAGTACAGACCCTGGTCAGCTCTACTTAATAGATGTCCTAAGTATTACTGGCCACAGGCATTAAACAAGAGGAGAGCATCCTTTTGAAGTCAGTGCCTGAAAGTATTTCAGCCAGTTATTTCAAAGTCCTTAATAGAACAATAAGTCAACAGTTGCTATTTGGCTGCCTAATTGTTAATTAGTACTGAAAGTAAGACAATTGTTAGGGGACAGCTTCAAAACAACTTCAGTTAAAAGGCACTCGTTGTAGTCTCCAAGCTGTAATAAACATTACATGCTTACTGGTGTAGTAATAAAGGCCTAATTTTACTAAAAATAATTTAATTTTCTCTCATCCCCAGAAAGAGCATAATAAATATTTGGATTACATTGGTATTCATTTAAGGCTTTTAACAATACTGATGTGCTTCATATAGATTAATTGGGTATGTCATGAGTGAAACATAAAGAAGGTAGCAATAATGTAGAGAGAGAGAATACAAAAAAGTTGTAAAGAAAGAGTCCCCTCTGGAATCCACATGCTTTCTAGATCCACGGTTAACTGAACATTAACAGGGACTTGCCAGGCTAATCTTTCTAAAACATAGGCCTCAGCCAAACGCAAGTTAGTAACCTTGATATAGTTATAGCCAGAGTAAATCCAGTGGCCAAAGAGGTCAAGCTAGAGGATCTTAATGGTATTTTTGGATCTTAAAATCTATGAATTTGTGAAACGTATAAGTCTCACTGTTGATTTAATATTAGGGCTGACCTAATATAGGGAAATAAAGTGAATGTTTTGTGACTTGTTCTATGATGGCAGAAAAATATAAGAAGAACCACTGTAGAGTTTACCCGCTACATAGGGAAAAGCTGTCACACCTCAACTACCCTTGATCAAAATATATTAAATATCATGTATTAAATGGATTTTAAAAATCTTGCCCCGAGAGTTCTCAGAACAATATTGTTCATAAGAAATGGCTATTGAGTTGATGTTTTCTCAGTGGAATCTTGTGTAATTTGGATCTTGATTCACCTGTAATTTGGGGTTAAAACAGATGTGATTTGGGCCTCCTTTGGCCCAGGACACAGCAGCACATGTAACTACACGCTGCTAGATGTCAACCCAGGATTACCCTGGGCAGTGTTGGGGCTGGCCCAGGCAGTGACCTCTGTACAGCCTCCAAGGTCACCGTCCAGACTAAGGCCCTCCTGACTGGACCAAAGCGGGACAGAGTGGGAAAGCACATCTGTGAGGCCATGGCTTTCCCAGCCTGGGTTGGGGCTGCCATGGCTAACAGCCATGGCTGTACATTGTTGGGCACCCTGGTTGCTGATCATGGTGGGGGTCAGTATGCTGTGAGCCATATCCGAGTTGTGCAGTGGGTGTGACAGCTCTCCAAACTGCTGGAGTAGTCCCTGGAAAGCTAACAAACTAGAAGCATGCACAGTTGGGAGTGCCCGACCTTCTTGAGTTAAAGTCCTGAAGCATGCTCAGTTAGACTCTTGAACTGCTCCTGAATCTAAGTGCTAAGGCGTGGCTCAGCGATCACGTGTACTTAGCATGCCGAAGTTCTTTATAAGGGCTGAACTCATTCTATACTGGGTGGCTGTAGGAGAAGGAGTTCTCTGAATGGACTCTCTCCTGAACCGTATGTCATCCTCCTGAGATCACCAAGCAGATGGGCTACTGTCTTCCGAGGAGCTTCGAAGGAAGACTCTACTCAAGTGGGATCGGTCCAGTTTGAGCCACATGGACTATAGCGACCCTGATGTTCCCTCTATGCCCCAGAACAGTCGGAGGAACTGTCCACATGGGCTTCAATGCTCCTCAGCAGGATCAGGGCCAGCACCCCCATCAGACAAACAGCTGATGGGATCTCCTGAGAGAAGTGCCAGGTGGCCTGACAAAGTGACTGACACTGTTGTGGTGCCATATCCCTGTCACTTGGAAGGTCCAGGAGCTGTTTTCCTCCCTCGAGTGCCTGATACAGAAACTAACCATAAAAGGGAACAGAAGAGATTGAATTTTATTTGTTTACTTTATGATTCCTTGTACATCTATCTGATCTTGGATGTAATGTGTAGAAGTGCCCAGAACTTCCAAGTGACAGGGAGCTGGACTCACAGCAGGAGGCTCTCTGTCACTTTGAAAGGCTGGCTGGTGCTTCCCTCAGGAGTACTGCCAATAAGCTGTTTGGCAGGCTGGGTGCGCATTCCCTCAGAGGCGCTGGAGGCAAGGTGGGGGGGGGTGAGGGGAAGCAGGGTTCAGACTTTCCAAATGACAGGGAGCCAGCCCATGTCAACAGCCTGGGGGGCTTGCTGCACTTGGAATTTCTGGATTGCACTTTCCTCAGGAGCACCCCATCCCATGAACTGTTTGGCAGCAGGATGCATGCACCAAACAGATTGGGGGTTGGGACAAAAGAATTGTGCTTACCTTGTCCACCAAAGAGCTGATTGGGGGCCTGGAGCTCCTCCAGGTTCCCGTCCCCCTTCTGATCAGTTGCTAGATGACTGGGGTGAGTGCACTCCTCCAGGTGCCCCTGATGAGCGGCTCTCCAGGGTCGAGTGCGCACGCTCCTCCAGGCCCCAAATACATGGAACCTGCCTCGCAGCAGAGATGGGCAGGCCTAACATATGTGCGGGTCTGTGTTGGCCCAGAATGACCCAAGTGGGTGGGCATTGGCCTGGGATATGTCTCTGACTTTTTCTGGTGGCCAACATCCCATATGCAGGCCAACGTCTGGTGGTGACAGAACAAATGTGCAGGAGAGCCCTGGGCCAAAGCAGGCCAATGTGGACTACTGTCACATTTGTTTTTCACCCATGGATAAAGACCTGTCCAAAACATGAAGACACCCATGCTAATTAATACAGTACTGTCCAACAGAAGTTAAGTTTTCCTTAACAACATTCTTTCTTATTTTGGGTGAGTTTTGAAAAACCCAGGGGAACATGAAAGAAGATTTTAGCCAGAACATTGCTTTGCCTGAGTAAGCAGAAAAAAAGTGGCTGCCTTTGATAATCATTCAGGCATCAGACACTGAATATTAAAAAGGTTGGCAGTTACAATATAAACTGGGGCACTTGCCATCTCTGGACAAACTGTATTATATTCTTATTATTCAGTCAGCTAGCAAATGCTCCAAAAGTTTCTCTCCTGTGTTTGTTGTTTGATGACAACCATGATGACGATGACGAATACGATGATGACGATGACGGCGACGAATACGATGACCACGATGATGATGATGAAGAATGAATGAATGAATGAACAAACAAACAAATGAATTAATGAACGAACTGGATTGAGAATTCTTTAAAGTAGTTATTTTCAAGAGATGAGTTTTCAATTTAGGCTTAAATGTGTTATTATTTAGACTGCCAGTACTCAGAGGAAAGCTGATTTGTCAGTGGTTTACTGTAAGTATAATAAAATGCTAGATAAATCTCAGATAATAGAGAAGAAAGACTTCTCTGTTTGTGACAAAGCCTCCACATTATTTAGGTAAGCAGCATGGTAAATCAGCTAGCAATATCTTCCTTTCTATCTCTATCAACCCAACCTGCCACTAGAGTTCAGGTTTTTATGACTTCCCTTAGAACCCTACCTGGGAAACAGTACTAGATCCAGGGAAGTGGGGATCCTGTTCAAAGTGGTGGTGTGGGCTCCTTCCTAACATAGGAAGTTTTGATGGACACTCATCCATTAGAAAAGAGGAAAACATTACTGTAATTGATATTTTTATGTTCAGCTAAACTTAATACCCCTTCAGGGATGGACTCCCTGCAGTGCAAGACCTGTATGCCCATATGTTATCCATATGTTGTTATTTATTTATTCATGTGTTGGGAGACCCCTTTTGAATCATCACAGGCTCTCCATAGGCAAGAGCTTCCCATATCTGAGAATCTGTGAGCCTGTATGTTACACCAGTGCAAGGAATGTGCATTCTCTTTGGTTATTATGGCTGTTTTTACACAGTTGCCACGCACCCACGAACACCAATGAACAACTATCGGATATGTGGGAGAGCATCCATGTGAACGTCAATGAGTGGATGTGTGTGCTCCCGCGACCCACCCAACAACACCCATGGAGCAACCAAAAAGGAGCCACCATACTCCGTGGGTGGAGATGGGTGTTTAACACCCACAAGTCCATGTAAAAGGCAAAACAAGCACACACATAGGAAATGTCCCCCAAAACCACCGATACATGGCTAGAGAGACCCCCACAGGAGCCCACAATCACACCCAGCCACCAGGGATCATGCAGAACGCCCTCCCAGGAGCCCTTAAAGGAGAGGTCCGTGAGGACGTGGGTGCACTGGCTCCTAACATGTCAGGCAGAAAAGCCACTGACAAGACAAAGGGACACACCCACAACACACGCAGGAAGAGGCAGGGTAAGCGGGGGGACCCCAGGATGCCATGGGGAGGGGGCCTGGTCCAAGAGCACTGGGTGGGGGGCAGAATGGCCGCTGACAGCGCACCCTTCCCAACACAGGGCAGAGGATGCAACGCAACCCTGGCACCACCCGCATCTCCACTCTAAACAACAGTCAAGGGGCCCAGGGAGGAGAGCGATCTGGAGAGTGAGGTAAAAGAAAGGGCACCCACCCACCCAGGGGGAGGAGGGGAGGGAGCCAACAAGCCCTGAGCACACACCAGGGAAACCCAGGTGTGCAGGTGACAGCTACACCTTCCCCTTGACACAGGAGAGCACCCAGACCTAGATGCACAGCACCACTGAGGAGGGCCTCTGTATAGTCTGATAAAACAGCAGGAGTCCCCCACGGGGAGGGGGGCTATGGAACACCCCACAAAAGCTGCAGAGGTGCAACAAGTCTACAGCTCACCACCATGCATTCCCCCAACAGGAGATCACCTGCTCCACTGTCACAACAGCCACCAGGCAGACCTCAAGCTACCAAGCCAGATGGGCCCCCTCATGCAGAACCCAAAAGGGGGAACCATGGTCCAGGCAGGAGATCCAGGACTTCATATGCATGTTGGGGGCCGAAAAGGTCCAGTAAAACCAGGTGTGCAACTACAAGACTAAACAGGTCTATGAAGCCATTGCCCAGGAGATGCAGTGGTCAGGATACAATAGGGATGCCACCCAATGCATACAGCAGTCAAAGGACCTGAAGTCCAAATATAAAAATATGAAGGACAACAATCTCAAGTCCGGTCATGCCATGTGTACAATGGAGTTCCAGGATCAGCTGGATCCATTTCTCTGAGAGATCGGGGACACTGTGGCCTCCCGCATCCACAGCACTGACTTTGCCAGGGGCAGAAAGAGGGCACTAACAACACACACACCCTGACCCAAACACCAAAGCAGGAGGAGCCTGCAACCCATGGTGAGACCAGACAGGATGTGGGAGGGAACAGCACTGTCCTACAGGTGGAGGAGGCTTCCCTCTAAATAGAAACAGGAAACATCACCCTCCGCGTGTTCCCCTGAAACCCAAGTGGTCAGAACCCACGGGAAAATGGGGCGCACGGGGAGTGGACCGACACCAGGGACGCCCCCGAGGAGGTGGAGGAATATGATCCAGGTAAGAGGAACACCACAGGGTAGGTGGGGAAGGGCCCATCCATAAACAACCAGGGCCCCAGCCGGGAAGCACAGTCAAACTGACAGATCGTATCCATTCACGCAGCTCAAGGGGACCTGGAGGTGCACAAGGAAGAGGTAGTGGTGGCCCTAGAGGAGGATGTAGAGGAAACCAAGGCCATCCCAGGGCCCAGCGACCAGGAGACCGATGGTAGGTACACACTGATATGGGTACAGTGGTGGGAGGCGGCGGGGTGACAGTAGGTGGAAAGGGGCACGGCAGCGCTACTGGCCCCAACCCCATCCAAGAACCAGCATGGGTTGGGCCAAGGGGACAGTGAGGAGGGAGGCCAGGAACACCAAAGGACAAAGGGTGGGGACAGCACAGGGGATGGGGGGGACACGGCTGCGGAAAAGGGACAGGGGGATGAGGCCATAATGGGGACAGGTGAGAAATGCATGCAGGGACTGAGGGAGCAGGGATGGGACCAGTGTCCCATGCCCAAGCAGACATGGGAGTAAAGGGGGTGGCCGACAACAGAACCAAGGCCTCAAAGGGAGGGGGTGGGGTGAGATATGGCAGCACATCCCCAGGAGCTGGAACAGATGAATGGAGGGCAGGCCCCATCCCAAAGCTAAACACAGATATCCTTCCCATTCACAGACAAGCAGTCCAGTCAAGACAGGTGTGCAGTCTTCGGGGGTGCAGAGACAAACCAGGAGATGCGGGCCTGCAACTGGCGGAGGAAGGAGGACCTAGGGAGGGAACTGCTGGTGGAGACCAGGTGGCTGGAAGAGGCACAAAGCCAGGACCAGAACCTAAACAGGGAGGTACAGCTATGGGAGGGGGAAAGGGACTGTAAGCAAATGTAAGCTATGCTCACCCAGTTCTGCACAGAGCACCTGTGGGACAGGGGCCTAGTTGCGGCTCTCCTCCTCGAGCAGAGCCTTGACAATGCAGGAGAGGGCCCATGTCACACTGGAGGGAACCGCCACAAGGGTCTTCAGATTGATAGAAGATGCCATGGATGCCTTCCGGTGTCCCCCAGCATGACACAGGCCCACCAGTGGCGGTAGGAGGACAGACAGAAGATGAAAACCACAGCACCCTCCTACCGGTGGAAGTGCCCCCTCCCCAGCTCCTCTGCGAGTCCTGGTTTCCCCAGAAGCATCCTTACCCTGGGCTGGGCCACATAGTCCATCTCCCCCCATGCTCTCCCAACAATACCAAGGGGGCCCCTGTGACCAGCCCACCCCACTCCTAGTTCCCCTCTAACACCCTCCACAACCCCCCTGGACCCCAGCCACACAATAACATCCCTGCACCCCCAGTCAGCCAACCGCCAAGGCGGGCCTCCCCACATGCACAGGTAAGCAAAGGGAACAGGTGGTGGCCAACCAACATGAGGGGAGGGGGGAACATGGGACACGGTACCCACCCGGCAATGTGTAAGGGCTGTAAGGTAGCTGTCAGGAATAGGAGCTGGGGAAAGAGAGGGATGCGGCGGAGCTGGTACCTCCGGGGCGCTCGCCCACGCCGGCGCCCCCAGGTCTCGCCGACTGGTGCGCCTCCACCCTTGCTTGTAACGGGGGACGTGGAGCACGCACCTGCTCCCGACGTAGCATCAGGCGTAACCTGGCAACCAGAAGCCCTGCACGCATGCGTGAACCGGAAGTAGGATTATGGTGATCCACACGCTTGCTGGCAAAGGCAGGGGGCAAGACTATTTAAGTCTGAGACAGGCAGCAGTCAGTGCTGGTGATCGGATCTTGAGCCGTGAGACTGGCCCCTTGAGTGCATTGTGAGGAGAGCGGAGTGACAGACGAAGGCAGTGTGAGTTATAGAGTGCAAGTGAATCGAGAGAAAGGTGAGTGTGTGTGATAGTGACTGGTTAGAGAGAGTGTGTGGTGTACGAGTCTTTGTTTCCTAGTAATCCTTCCGGTTCCCCTTTACCCCGTGTGCGCGTCCTCTCCCTTCCTGCTTCCCCCTGACCCGGGGTTCCCCGGGCCCTTCCCCCCGCTATACCACCACCGATCTGGCACCCCCATCCTTTCCCCTTGTGTACGTGTTTGTGGAAGAGGCTTAGGGTGGGCATCCTATCACTTACCAGTCCCTGTGATGAGCTTCGGTGTGGGACTGCTCTTGTAGCTCATTTCCTTCACCACTATAAGACCCTGAGGGATACTTTGGACCGACTAGGTGCCCTTGCGACTGAAGCGCGGCTGTGTGCCCCTAACCCTGCGTGGCCCCCTTACAATATCACCAGCACTAACTGGAATCCCTTCTCCTTACGAACCCTTTGGGTGAGGTCAGGGGCCATGGACCATAGATTTGGGAGCGGGGAATTGCCGGCCAGGGCTGTGGAGGGTACGGACCCCTCCGCAGCTGTGGACCTGGCTTTAGGTGAAGGAGCATATGCAACACCTCCCATGGGACCCGCAGTTGCGGGACCAGGGCCTGAGGACATGGGGGTCCTTGACATTGTGCAGGGGTTACAGGCCCTGGCTATGGACATCCGAGATTTACAGGAGCGCCCGTGGGACCTGGGCCCCCGGGAACCCAAGGGGCCCTCGATTGCTAAGTTTAATGGGGACCGAAAAATGTTCCAAGGGTTCATAGCCTTATGTGAATTGGCTTTTTCAGTACAACCCCGTACCTATGCTACGGATCAGGCTAAAGTAGCCTTCATCCTGGGACACTTAGAGGGGTTAGCCCTCTCGTGGGCTACCCCCCTGCTTATCAAGCAGGATCCATTGATTCGGGATTATGCAGCCTTTAAAAGGGAATTCACCTTTCTGTTTTATTATCCCCATAGGGTTAGGGATGCAGAAACGGCCATTTTAGAATTAAGACAGGGGCGTGGGTCCCTATTAGAATATGTGGCTCAGTTCCAACAGTTAGTGGCAGAACTAGCGTGGCCAGATAACGTACTTAAAGTGATGTTTAGGAAAGGATTGAATGATGATATTAAGGATCAGCTACCATACACCCCGTTACCAGAAAAGTGGGCAGAATTAGTGACCCTTACGATCCAGATCAACGAACGCTTGGCCGAAAGATGACGAGAGCGACAAGGAAATCAAGGAGTCCTCCCCTGGCTTTATATGCAACCCCCCCACATCCCGAAACGCCGAAGATGGATGCCGGAGAACCTATGCAACTAGGGGCGTCCAGGGGACCATTGCTTCCAGAAGAAACGACGACGCCAGGGTCGCCTATGCTTTTACTGCGGAGGCTTGTCACATTTTGCACGATCCTGTCCGCAACTACCCTTATCCCGGCATCAGCCGGGAAACTACCAGGGCCGGGATGATCAGGAGGCACCTCGGTAAATGCTACGTCACCCCTGAAAATTGCGGCAGTTCCTCCCATTACCGTCGAACACTTCCAGGTAACCTTAGCTCTTACATGGGATAGGCATCACTCCTTAATTCGACGAGCCCTGATAGATTCCGGGGCTTCTAGTAATTTCATTGATCGGGGACTAGTGCAAAAATAGGGCCTACCGGTACAACCCCGGGCATGGGCCGAAGTAGGCCAGGCCATTGATGGTTTCCCCTTGGCCTCTGGACCCGTGATACTTTGTACCCAGACCCTTGTGGGACAGATCGGTGAACACAGAGAAACCCTACAATTTGATGTCGTCCAAACCCCTATGTTCCCTATAGTTCTGGGAATTCCATGGCTCCAGCGCCACAATCCACAGATCAATTGGACTACAGGGAGGATGGGATTTCTCTCCCCGTTTTGCAAGGGACATTGTTTGCAAACCCCTCTGTCACCACCTAGGGAACCCTGGAGAGCCCTAGTAACTACGCCTTTAACCGTGGGTCTCCCAGATAACTATTCTGATTTTGGTGATGTTTTTTGTGAGCAAGAAGCAGCTACGTTACCACCACATCGGCCATATGATTGCCCGATAGACTTGCTCCCCAGATCGGAACCTTCGTATGGGCGGATCTATGCCCTTGCAGATCCCGAGTTAAAGGCATTAAAGGCGTACCTCAATGAACATTTACGCCGGGGGTTCATTCGGCACTTAGTATCCCCGGCAGGGGCTCCTATTTTCTTTGTGTCCAAGAAGGACGGCAGCCTTCGGCCATGCGTAGACTACCGGAACCTGAACCGCATTACTATCAAAAATCGGTACCCGTTACCCCTCATCCCCAAGTTATTGACCTGATTACACGGAGCTCAAATCTATACTAAATTAGATCTACGAGGGGCCTACAATTTGTTGCGAATTCAAGCAGGGGACGAGTGGAAAATGGCGTTTCGGACCCGTTACGGTCATTTTGAATATATGGTGATGCCGTTTGGCTTGGCCAATGCCCCTGCCGCCTTCCAACATCTGATGAAAGATATATTTTGTGATATCCTAGATATTTTTGTAATTATCTATCTGGATGATATTTTGATTTTCTCAACTACAGTGCAAGAACATATACAGCACGTGCGAATGGTACTACAACGCTTGCGCCAAAACCATCTCTATTGCATATTAGAAAAATATACCTTTCATGCCACGTCGGTAGCCTTTTTAGACTTTATCATATCCCCACAGGGCATTAAAATGGAGCAACAAAAGGTCAAGGCCATAGAACAGTGGACTCCTCCCAGCAATGTCAAAGCTCTGCAACGCTTTCTGGGTAGTACCAATTACTACCCGCAATATATTCCTGACTATGCCTACTTAACAACCCCGTTAACAAAATTGTTGAAAAAGGGGTTTGTATATGTATGGGGAAAGAGCAGCATCATGCCTTTTATACCTTGAAAAAGGCCTTTATGCAAGCACCGATACTACAACATCTGGACTCATCCAAACCATATATGGTAGAAACGGATGTGTCAAGCACGGCCATTGGGGCCGTACTCTTGCAACCTGGACCCAACAACGAACATCTCTTACCCTGCACCTTCTACTCCCGCCAGCTTACAAGCGCAGAACAGAATTATACAATCCTCGACAGAGAGTTGCTCGCCATAAAAGTGGCATTTGAGGCATGGAGACATCACCTGGAGGGGGTTCCGAACCCGGTAGTTGTTATTACCGATCACAAGAACTTAACGTTCCTCCAGACCGCACGCATCACCATTGCCCGGCACGCATGATGGGCCTTGTTCTTTATGTGTTTTGATTTTTCTATTCAGTATAGGCCAGGGCACCATAATGTCCTCGCAGATGCCCTATCTCGATGCCAAGACGTGGAGGATCCACCTGCAGATCGAGGGTCCCTATTATTACCACCTCGAATCTTCGCAGGAGCCTGGAAGCCGTCCCTTCAGCGTTTGCGAATGCGGTCTGGTAGAAATAGAGTACTCCCACAGGATCCCCGCCTCCAACAAAAAGATAACCTTTACTATTTGCAGGAAAAAATAGCTGTCCCTGAAGCCGAACGGCACGGACTTCTATGGGCCCATCACGATGCCCCCTTGGTGGGGCACCCAGGACAACACAACACCCTTCGGCTACTCCAGAGACATTATTGGTGGCTGTCATTATAAGCAGACGTGCAACGGTACGTTAAGGGATGTACTGTTTGTGCTAGCACCAAGATTCCTCGCCAACGCCCCCACGGGTTGTTACAGATTTCTGATGTACCTCAAGGACCATGAAAACGTATTTGTATGGATTTTATTGTTGAGTTACCTCCATCGAATTCCTTTATCACCGTATTGGTGGTTATCGACCACTTTAGTAAACTAGGGCACTTTATTCCCTGTAAAGGGCTTCCAACTGCAGTACAAACTGCTTAGCTCATGCTACAAAATATAATTAAACTCCACGGACGCCCCGTGGAGATTATAACAGATAGGGGAGTCCAGTTTGTATCTCGATTATGGAAAGCTTTATTTTCCATGTTACAGGTTCACCTTAGTCCAACCACCGTATATCACCCGCAGGGGAATGGTCAGGTCGAACACATCAACCAGACGTTAGAGCAGTATCTCCACTGCTATAGTGACTATCTACAAGATGACTGGACCCAATATCTCCCCATTGCCGAATTCGCCTACAGCAATGCCCCCAACGCATCTCTTGGAGAATCTCCCTTCTTTGTCACCTAGGGATACCACCCGTGTCTCTGCTTCCCTGAATTGACCGATGTCCAAGTCCCCGCAGCAGGGGCCTTGGTTCACCGAATTCAACAAGCGCACCAACAGGCCAAACGTTCACTGGCAGCAGCACGGCAACAATATAAACTATATGCAGATTGCCATCGTCGACCAGCCCCCGATCTTAAGGTAGGAGATTTAGTTTGGATTGATCGGCGACATTATCCCTCCACCTGCCCCTCCACCAAGCTAGATGTACGCTATATTGGACCATTCCCTAACTTGCGTAAGATTAATGATGTTACATTTCAAGTGCAGTTGCCTCCATCCTTACACATTCACCCTTCCTTTCATGTTTCCCTTCTGAAGGTCGCATACCCCCAATTGTTCCCCTCCCCCACTCTGGAGCCATCCCCGGAACCTTCCGTGGCCGTCTCCCCGGAGTACGAAGTTCGAGCCATTCTGGACTCCTGGTGGCGCCGAGGTACGCTACATTATCTTATTGATTGGCAGGGTTATGGTCCCTCCGAGCATTCCTGGGAGCCCGCCTCTGCTGTCACAGCCCCTCATCTCATTCGTGCTTTTCATGCCCGGTTTCCTGACAAACCTGGGCCCCGACACCACCTGCAGTGCGGGCCTGGAGTGGGGGGTACTGTCAGGAATAGGAGCTGGGGAAAGAGGGACGCGGCGGCCCTGGTACCTCCGGGCCGCTCGCCCCCGTTGGCGACCCCAGGTCTCGCCGGCCGGTGCGCCTCCACCCTTGCTGGTAACGGGGGACGTGGAGCACGCACCTGCTCCCGATGTAGCGTCAGGCCGTAACCTGGCAACCAGAAGCCCTGCATGCATGCGTGAACCACACCCGGAAGTAGGATTGCGGCGATCAACACGCTTGCTGGCAAAGGCAGGGGGCAAGACTATTTAAGCCTGAGACAGGCAGCAGTCAGTGATGGTGATCGGATCTTGTGCCATGAGACTGGCCCCTTGAGTGCGTTGTGCGGAGAGCAGAGTGACAGACGAAGGCGGTGTGAGTTATAGAGTGCAAGTGAATAGAGAGAAAGGTGAGTGTGTGTGATAGTGACTGGTTAGAGAGAGTGTGTGGTGTACGAGTCTTTGTTTCCTAGTAATCCTTCCGGTTCCCCTTTACCACATGTGAGTGTCCTCTCCCTTCCTGCTTCCCCCTGACCCAGGGTTCCATGGGCCCTTCCACCCGCTATACCACCACAGATCTGGCAACCCCGTCCTTTCCCCTTGTGTACGTGTTCGTGGCAGAGGCTTAGGGTGGACACCCTATCGCTTACCAGTCCCTGTGATGAGCTTCGGTGTGGGACTGCTCTTGTAGCTCGTTCCCTTCACCACTATAAGACCCTGAGGGATACTTTGGACCGACTAGGTGCCCTTGTGACTGAAGCGCGGCTGTGTGCCCCTAACCCTGCGTGGCCCCCTTACAGTAGCATGGGAGGTGGTGATGGATACAGGGAGCCCAGGAATGGGAGCACCAGAACGGGGGTACAGTAAATGGCTAACCACTATCTCTAATGCTGTGTTCTATATCCACAGGGGCAAACACTAGACCCTGAAATGGAGCAGCCGGTGTAGGTAGAAGAGCTGGGTCCAGCCATCTGAAGGTCCTAGTGGACAGTGGCTGCCAAATTCCACAGAGAGGCATCCCCCATTGGTGCCATAAAGAGGGGATGGGAAAGACCCCAGAGACACTTACCCCAACCCCCGTACATATCCCCCCAATAAAAAACATTAATGGAACATATCGGTCTGTCATGGAGTCTGTACTGGGGAATGCACGTGAAGTGAGGGAGGCAGCAATACATGACAAAGGTGGCCACTGCCAGGGACGTGGGGGCTAGCAGATGCTGGGCAGGCTGGGCAGACAGCTGACACCCACACCCTATCTAACAGGTGCTACTGGCAGGGCACGTCCAAGGGCACTGATGAAGGGGCATGGACTGCCAGCCACAGGAAAGAATGGAGGGGAGGGATGGAAAAGCTTCCTGCAGAGACCCGTTAACCTCCTGGAACTGGATGAAGAGGGGTAAGGTGACAGGATAGATGGGTGTCAATGTGGGACAGCATGCCAACACCACCCCGTCCCCACCAACAGGTGGTGGTCATGGAAAGTGGCTCCCAAGGGACCAAGGGCTATCACCACCCTGAGCCATCGCTGCATGGAGAGGTCAGGGTGAAGAACAGGGTGCCATACCACACAGTTACTGTGCGATTGGAAAAGTGTGCGAGACCACACACACACCACCATGGCCAATAGGGACCCACTACTGGGAATGGCACACAATAGGTAATAAGGGGTGACCATAGAACAGATTGGTTGGGTGCATCAACGGGAAGTCCTGCCACACCATGGAAGATCACAGACCCAAGGCATCACCACACATGCCTATATACTGGGGTATGGGAGTCCTCACATCACCAGTCAAGAAGGCCAGAGGCAGGAGCATGGGTAGACATCAAACTGTAATGGTGAACAGGGGACAGGGATACGGGGCAGATGGGAGGGGGCTGGCTATAGGCAATGGTCAGTCCCTGGCCATTTGGGCAACTATGCGCCGGCATAGAGCATCACGGTTTTTCTCAGAGATCCACCTGCAGGCCCCACCCTGCACATGGTGGTACAGGGGCACAGGGCTCTGTCTCTGTGCAGAGGGGGATAGTCCAAGGCAGCCCCACCAGTCTCACAGATGTTGTGGAGACCACAGGCCACTAGGACAAAGATGGGGGTGTGCTGCAGGTCATACTGGCTCTAAGCAGGAGGCACCACCTCATCTTGAGCAGACTGAAGGTCCGCTCCACCACACACCTCACAGAGGCGAGATGCTTGTTGAAGATCACCCAAGCTGGGGGTATGGGCAATGGGATAGGACGTCATAAGCTATATGGTCAGAGTGTAGGCGGGATCCCCTACGATGATCAGAGCCATGGAGACACCCTCGATTCTCCAGAACATGTTCGGGGCTATCTCCCCATCAAACATACTGGCGAAGAATGGGGAGGAGCACAGCATCCGAGCATCATGGCTCCTCCCCAAGCAGCCTGTGTACACATCTATGAACAGTCATCAGTGGTCAACAACTGCCTGCAGGCTCATAGAGAATGCTTGCTTCCTGTTCAGGTAATCGGTCTGTGCCATGGGGGCCAGGAATATTGGGATGTGGGTGCTATCGATGGCCCCAATGCCATGAGGGAAGCCCATCGCCTCAAAGTTCTGGATCACTACCTCTGGGTCCCAGAGCTGAATGACCCGCTCCAGGAGCGATTCGACCAAGAGGTCACTGACATTGTGTATTTCCCTGATCACAGTCACTCCCCCCATGCCAAATTGCTCAACCACACTCGGCAGGAATCGGTGGTTGCTAGGTGCCACACTGCCATCACAACTCACATACCCGGGGGTAGGGGGCTGCCCATATTTGTTTAGTTCCTGTGAAGGTGGGTGCCAAGGATCTCAGCGATCCGGGTCAGCATGAGCAGGTCATCTGGAAGTGATCAATCCACTCCCCATTGTTCCAGGTCGCAAGCATGTTCTTCCACCAGTCACAGCATGTCCAGGCCATTCGTCTAATGGGTAGGGTCACCTGATGCCCATATATGTTGAGGGGCAACTTGGAGAGGATGAGGCGGATGTGGTGGGATGCTGCTATTTCCACCATTGCTTGGCGCCTGACCTTGATCCTCCTTGCCCATTGAACTGCTGCCACCGCTGCAAGTTGGCTGTTCTCTGGTGCATAGACCATGGGTATAACACCGGATGCCATGGTTCGGCCTTGAACCCATGGCCCTTGGGGGATGGAGTGCTCTCTAGTGCCCTGCGCCACCTTGTGGGCCTGGGAATGTGTTGGTTTTCCCCCTTTCTGTCTCCCCCTCTGTGGTTGTTCCTTGTGTGCCACACCCTTCCCCAGCTGTAGCTGCTTGCCCTAGCCCTGCTCCCAACTTCCTAATTGGCCACAGGAAGTATGTAAGCCTTGGTGTGGCCACAGGAAGCTGGTGGAGCAACATCTTTTCCCCGCTTGAACCCGGCTGTGATAAAGTGAAGTAGGGTCAAGTTCTCTGCTCGGTAGCAGGGATTCCCCCATTATTGTGTGTGTTGGTTATATGTGGTGTGCCCCCTTACCTCCTTGCTTCCACCTTAGCCTGTGTACCCAATTCCTTTGTGGTATGCTCCCTTACCTCCCTGGTCCCCATTGAGCCTGTGTACCCAATCCCCTTGTGATTGAAATAGAAATGAAAGGGGGTTCAGCTGCCTTTTCTGCACCTTGGGTGAAGCAGATCCCTGTTCAAGAGGGGTTCAGCTGCTTTTCTGCACCCGGGTGAAGCAGGTCCCTTTTCTAAAGGGTTTCAGCTGCTTTTCTGAACCCTGGTGAAGCAGGTCCCTGGCAGGTCCCAATCCAGGAGGGATTTCAGCTGCTTTTCTGCACCCTGGTGAAGCAGGTCCCTTTCAATTCCCGGGATCAAGTGGAAATACTACTGGGTTTTGAGAGGGTGGGGAATTACTCCTCTTCTATTTCTAGTAATCAGTCTTTTGTTCAATCAAATAGGCATTTATTCAATAATAGCAGAACAATTAACATACCAATTATTAAAGAGACACTCGCATTCAACATATGCCCTCACCTACTCTGACTCCTTCAAATACATACAAAAGTATATATTCTTACATGATCAGAGGTCAACGGTCTGGTTCCAGAAGGAAGGCAGGCAGGGGGCCCAATGGTGCTGAGAGAGAGAGACTATCTACAAGGCACGTTGCAGGACTTCCTAAGGAGAAGTCCCAAAGGGCGAATCACCAAGCTCGTTGGCGCCCTGATAAGGGCTAGTGGCCGAGGACTGTGAAAGGCAGAGAACTGATCCAGAGGCTGACCTTATATACAAGATTCCCTTATTACTTATCCATGTTAAGGGGCTGACTGCCTCTTACTCCAGAATGTTCCCCCCTTATGACTATCCATGATTGGGGTCCTTCTGCTTAGTCATTGGTGTGGGGGCTTGCTCTGACAGATAGGGTCTGGTCCACCCCTCCCTCCGGAGGGGGTGGTCTGACTCTTCGGCCCTGGGTCACCCACACCCTTCTTAGAGGCATCTGGTTGTCTGATAAGGCCATGTTCTCTTGTTCACATAGTTTAACTCTGTTATCAGTTTCTGACCTTCCTCAATGTTACTATGAGCTATCAGTTGTTTTGGGAACACAGGGTTTCTGCTCTATCTCTCAGCATCATTGCCTCCTCTGACCAATTTTTGACTGTCTTCCCTAACACTTTCTGTGCTTTTAATCAATGAATGAATACATGTACTAAACCAGTGTTTCACCTAATTTCTAACATTCTACATAGTCTTAAACAACAGCTACAATGGTCTACATAAAAGTTACATTCAAAGCATTACATACTTATTAATCCAGTGTATACTTTTGGTTACATTTTAAGAAAGAGTGAGTTACAATAACATTCAATGTATGTTCTGGCACAATTGTGCCAGAGAAGCACTTCTGGTTTGGTTACATCGTAGCAAGGAGATTAGCATCTCAGTTAGGCCCAAGCCATATCACAACATGGTGTGTTCCCTTACCTCCTTGTTCCCCCCTCAGCCTGTGTACCCCATCCCTTTGGGGTGTGGTCCCTTACCTCCCTGTTCTCCCCCTTAGCCTGTGTACCCAATCACTTTGGGGTGTGTTTCCTTATCTCCCTGCTCCCCATTTAGCCTGCCTACCCAATCCCCCCATAGTGTGCTCTCTTACCTCCTTGTTCCCCCCCATAGCCTGTGTTCTCCCTTACCTCCTGGTTTTCCCTATAGTCCATGAGCTCGATTCCCCTTGGGGGTGTATTGAGTCTTGAGCATTGTGTATTCACCCCCCACCTGGTTGTCCCTCTGGGGACCCTCATGCCTGGTACCCTTCATGGGGGTATCAGGTTGATGGCCCGGGAATCCTGGGTTGGTTCCTGCTGCTCTGTCCTCTTTGGGGTCCTTGTGTGGTGTTCCCCAGTACCTAGGGGCCCTCCCCCTCCCCTCAGGTCTTAGGATTCCTATTCCATGACCCTGTACCCAAAGACCCCCTGGACTAGGTTCCTTCCTCCCTGGTAATTCCCAGAATTGTAGTTCTCTGCAGCCCTCCCGCAATCTCAGAGCTCTGGGTGTCAGATCCCCGTATCCTTCCCTCCCTTGTGGTGTGGGTTCTTCCTTCCTCTCTCCAACCTCAGTGATGAGTTAGCCCCTCTCTGAAGCTGGGTTTCCTGGCCAAAAGAAGGGTTCTTGGGTTCCAAGCTATTCTGAGAGGTCCTCTTTCCTACAAGCTCCCTCCCCTTACACTCTCTCCATCTTTTTTACACACAGGGGAGTGGGGTTTCCCTCATCCATATTCCCCCAATACCCTGTCCCCTCTCTGATAGACCTCATTCCCGCAAGTTCCCTTCCCTTACTGGGGCCTTTCCTTTTCCTTGTCCTCAGGCGGGTGGGGTTTCCCCCATCCATTCTCCCCTGAGAACCTGTCCCCCTCTGACACCAGGTGGCTGGGCACAGGAGGTCAAACATTTGCTCGAACACCTGTGCCAGGAGACCAAAACATGCTGCCAGGATGGCCATCAGGTCAACCCGTATGTGCAGGGCTCCCACTACAGGCATCATGCTCCCACCATCGTGACCTCTACCTGTGAATCTAACTACACACCCAGTGACCGCCCACCGGCTCTCACCGTGAACCCCACCCTGTGCTCTGGTACCCTGATTCAGCTATTCATCCTGTGCTGTCATCCCTCACACATTTCCCCCTCACTGGCAGGCACCACTCCACGCAATCACTGCCACATCCACACACGCCCCATGATCTTACACCCTTATGTGCCTCCCTAACTCTCCACACATCCCCTCTATGCTCTGTACGCTCTCTCTATCACTCTCACTGCACTCTCTCCACTCCACAACTACCACTAGGAATGGGCGAACGCGGTTTGGAAGTTCGGAGTTTGGCCTGAACTTGGTCTGTTCAGCCGACTGAACCCGAACCAACTGAACTGAACCCAATTCCGAACTCTGAAACGACCAAACAGTTTGGCCGGTTCGGATCGAGTTTGGATGGTTCTGGAGGGAAAAACATGACTGGAAGGCAAAAATGTGACAACGAGGGGGAGTCAGCTGTGGAGCAGACATACAGGCACTAGGAGTGGAGAGGATTGGAGTAGCAGCCAACCTGCCCAATCAACA
>QEPC01006865.1:83341-105067 GCA_003113815.1 Sphenodon punctatus
GGGTTTATACATTATTTATTTTAAACTTGATGTGCATGTAGACTGTGTTTTCCGATGTTAACCCTGGGAACTCCTTGCTGCTGTGTTGTGCCAGTGTTTTGCCAGTGTTTTCTGTGTTTCCCTGTGTTTTGGGTTTATACATTATTTGTTTTAAGCTTGATGTGTATATAGACTGTGTTTTCTGATGTTAACCATGGGAACTCCTTGCTGCTGTGTTTTGACAGTGTTTTGCCAGTGTTTCCCTGTGTTTGTGGTTTATACATTATTTATTTTAAGCTTGATGTGCAAGTAGTTTGTGTTTCTTCCATCCAATGTTAACCATGGGAACTCCTTGCTGCTGTGTTATGCCATGCCACTGGCCTACCATCTCCCTGGCTCCACCTAACGTCCCCCTGGCTCTGCCTACCATCCCCCTGGCTCTGCCCACCGGCCGGCCTTACTGCCCCTCCAAACTCAAAACCCACCAGCCACCCCTGGTTTGTAGGAGTAGGCCTTTGTAGTTATTAGATAATCCATTTAGTTCATAGTATTTAGAATAGTTAATAGAAGTTAGTTTTAGTGTGTATATATATATATATATATATATATATATATATATATATATATATATGTATATATATATATATATATATATATATATATAAAATGGTAAATAAAAATTTGAATAAAAATATAAAAATAAAATATAAAAATATTATTTTGGAGGGAGAAATGGAGAAGGGAAGGAGAGACCAGTCTGCTGCCTGTAAGACAGGCAATGGGGTACATGGGAGAGGTGGTAGGGGTAGGGGCCGTGCCGGTAGCATGGCAGCAAGCAGCAGCAGCAGCCAGAGCTCATCACCACTACCACCCCCAAAGTCCGCAGGTCTGATTTGGGGCAACAACAGGCTTCAGTGACTTGGTGTCACCTCCTGGCAGTGCCCTCCTCCACTGCCACGGAAGGCACTGGAAGGCCTGCAGGAGGACAAGTTGGACAACATGAGGCTGCGGCTGTCTCTGCTGCTGCTGGAGCAGGATCTGCTGCTTCATATGTTTCTCCAGGCTCACCAATGTCCCCCATTGTGGAGGTGATCCCCAGCAACAGTCCAGAACTGGTGGAGCCCTCCCCTGCTGCTGGAGGCAAGGCCCAATCCACTGGAAATGGCAGTATGGAGAGGAGTAGCAGCAGCAGCAGCAGCAGCAGAAGTGACAGCTATAGAGGGGGGCACAGGAAGAGTACCAGCAGCATGGTGGGCAGTCAAGCCTCTGCGTCACAGTACTCCCCATCATGGGACAACATCACAGTGACCAGGGACAGTGACTCAGAGGCATACACTAGTGCCGCAGAGGAGATGACTGAACCTCCTCATAGAGCTGTGTCACCAGAGCTACCAAGTTGTGCCCTTTCCAGCAGTGCTGGCATCAGTGTATCAGCTGGGGTGGGCCAGAAGGCAGGAGGGGGAAAATAATCCTCAGTCTAGGATCATTTTAAGCAAGTGCGGACAGATGATCCCAGAAAGGTGCAGTGCATTGTGTGCAAAAAGGTGGTAAAGCGTGGGCAGGTGCTCAGCAACCTGGGGACAACGGCAATGGCAAGGCACATAAAGTCATGCCAGTGCTCTGCTGCTCAGCGGGAAGCAGGGGAAGTGGATGGAAACGGGTTCCCGACTGTAGCGGCCAGGCACCTGGCTCCTTCAGCGGGCAAGCATCCTGCACCAGCACCAATCGCTGCCTCTAGCAGCAGGAGCAGTATTCCTCCTGCTAGGGGTGCATAACAGCAGCAGGAGCCTCCCAAGCAGTGCTGTAAGTCTACCATGGAGGAGCTGGGGTGGGGGGATCTGTCAAGGCCATCGGCAGGGTGCCGTGGCACTGGCTTCCAAGAGAAAGCGAAGCACATGTTGGCAGAAATTATTGCCCTGGATGGGCAGCCCTTCTCAATTGTGGAGGACAAGGGCTCCCACCAGCTGATTGGGTTTCTGGCCCCAACTTTAAGCTCCCTTCCCGCTCCACCCTGAGTTCGTCTGTGGTGCCACAGCTGTACAGAACTTTGAAGGAGCGGGTGAGGGAGCAGATGGCAGGGGCTGTGGGGCCACGGTCCACTTCACCACTGACCTGTGGTCCAGCAGGAATGCACAGCATGCCTACCTGGAAGTGACAGCACACTGGTGGCAGAACCAAGAGGCAGCGCTTGGCAGTGGCAGGAGGGGTCCTGAAGCAGGGTATAGGTGGGCCATGCTTCAGGCTCATGTAATGGACAGCCCACAGACCTCCAGTAACCTTGAAGCATCCCTGGATGCCATGCTGAGGGAGTGGGTCATGCCAGGTGCAGCCTTCACCAAGGGGTGTGTGGTCGTGGACGATGCGGCCAATATACTAAAGGCAGTCCATGATGGGGGCTTCATAAGCATCCCTTATGCCACACACACCTTCCATCTCATGGTCAAGGTTGCTCTGGGCTTGGGGGATAAGGGGATTGGGCCAGGCACCCTTAGCTCCATGGTCGACCGGGGGAGGAAGCTAGCAGGGTTCTTCAACCACAGCATGAAGGGCAGCGAGCTCCTCCCAGAGAAGCAGGCACAGCAACACTCCCCAGCACATCAGTTGGTGAAAGATGTGCCCACCAGGTGGAATTCCACCTTCCTGATGTGCGAGCAGCTTCTGGAGCAGAAAGCCACCTTGCATCAGGTTGAACTGGACACAGAGATCGAAGCACCTCCAGGGTACAACAGGGAGGAATGGGAGATGATTGCTCAGATGGTCTTCATCCGGAGACCATTCCTGGCCATGACGGAGACCTTGAGCAGCTCCACCACCATCCTCAGCCAGGTAACACCACTGGTCCATAGTCTCCACAGCAGTCTGGACAAGATTGGGGAGGGGGGTTGTGGCCTTCAAGGCAGGAGGATGTCAGATGAGGTGATTGACCTTGTGCACAAGCTGAAGGTGAGGCTGAGTGCTCACTTTGATGAGCTGCTGCATGGGGAGGATTATGTTTTGGCAACCATGCTGGACCCCATGAAAGGGCAGCATGGCACGTGAGTTAGTGCTATATATCCTCCGGAAGGAAGCGCTGGTGCAGAGGGTCCGGAAGGCAGAGTGGGCTATGCAGCAGGACACCCCTGGGGATGGTGGGAGTGGGACCAGCCACCCCTCTCAGTTAGGCAGGTCTATCCATGCCCCCAGTCCTACTGGTAGCAGCAGCATTAGCAGCAGGATGAACAGCAGCAGCAGGACCCCTATTGGCAGCAGCTCCTCCTGTGTTCAGGCCACTCTGGGGAGCATGGGGCAATGCACAATAGGGAAGTGGCGTGGCTAAGGGCAGTGGGGCAGGTGGTGCCCACCCAGAACTACCGGAGGGAGTATGATGGTGCCTCAGCAGTAGTGGAGAGCTACCTTGAGGAGGAGCCCTGCATTGATCCCAGCAGTGATCCCTTGGCCTACTGGGCCAGCAAGGCCAACGTGTAGTCGGCCCTGTCAAAAGTGGACAAGGGTATCCTGTCCTGCCCACCAACCAGTGTCCCCAGTGAACGGGTGTTCTCTGTGGTGGGGGAAATTTGCTCCTCACACCATCTGAGGCTGGGGGCCAAATTGGTGGAGCAGTTGCTCTTCTTGAAGATCAACCTTCCACTGCTTGGATTCCCTGAACTGCCCCTGGACAAGGAGTGATGGTGCAGTGGCACACGCCATCCCATGTCAGGGGCAGTCTTGGGATGGGACTCCTCCTCCTCCTCAATCTGGGCTAGGGCTACTGGTGAGGTGTACTGGGCTGTACTGCTGAGGTGCTGTCCCTCCCTGCCAATGCCTGGGACCCGCCCTGCCCTCCCCCCTCATACTAAATTGCCTCGGTTGCCTTATCTGACTGACCTCATGAGGCAGGGTGGCATTGGGAAACAAACTGTAAGCCTGCCAGACAGCCTATGGCTACACGATCTCAGCCCGCCTATGTGACACTGACTCGCTCTCTTGCACTGCCCAGTCTTTGCTAGCCTATCTGAGTTCCCTGCTGCCAATGTCCCAGCCTGCCTGCCATACTGCCTCTCATGCCATGCTTCCTGTCTGCCCGCCCAGCTTGACACCAAGCTCAAAGCATGCATCAGTACACCTTCCTGCCTTCCCTGCCAAGGTACCTGTCTACCCACTCAGGTTGCCTAGCTCAAAGCCTGCCCAATCCCACCTGCCCTACTGCCTCTCATGCCACACTGCCTGCCTGACCGCCCACCCAGGTTGCAACGCTCGAACTCTGCCTAAGTCTGCCTCACTGCTGCCCATGCCATGCCACCTGACTGCCTGCCCCAACAACCAATGTCTGTTGCTGCTAGTGCCAATGGACCCCAGGCCTATATGCTGTCTGTGCCAAGGGTTCTGTACCCTGGAAACCCACTGTCTGCTGCTGCCAATGGCCCCCAGGCCTATATGCCATCTGTGCCAAGGGTTCTGCACCCTGGCAACCAATGTCTGCTAGTGCCAATGACCCCCCAGGTCTATATGCTGTCTGTGCCAGCTAAGGGGTCTGTACCCAGGAAACACGATGACTGCTGCTGCTCCCAATCATTCCATGAAGTCTGTCTGCCCGACCAGGCTGCCAAGCTCAAAGCCTGCCTGATTGCCGCTCATGCCACGCTGCCTGCCTGTCCACCCAGGTTGCCATTGCCAGCTCAAAGCTTGCCTCAGCCCACCTGCCTGCCTGCCTGCCTCTCATACCAAGCTTCGTGACTGCCTGCCTGCCTGTCCAGGTTGCTAAGCTCAAAGCCTGCCTGAGTGCCGCTCATACCACGCTGCCTGCCTGCCCCAGCAACCCATGTTTGCTGCTGCTGCCAAAGGCCCCCACCCCCAGGCCTATATGCTATCTGTGCAAAGGGTTCTGTACCCTGGAAACCTGCTGCTACCAAAGGCCCCCACCCACCGTGTCCATAAAAATGCTCTCTGTGCAAAGGGTTCTGTAACCTGGCAACCAGCAATCCACTGTTTAACCACCAGCACCTGCGGCCCACTGCCAAGGAGCCTGTCTCTCTTTCTCTCTGGCACACCCACACAGACACAAGCCCTGCCCTTCCTGAGGGGTTATCTTCAAGTTGAGACCCTGCTGCTGGCAGATCTTGCGGTCAATGTACCTTACCTACACTACATGTGGTGCCAGGTGCTTCTGGTAGGAATCAACAAGCTGTATGATATTCTGTCACCTACCAGCCAGCTATTTCCTCTACATAGAGACAATTCAGCAGGATATGATGAATTTCATCCACTTGACCTAACCCACAAGGGCATAAATGCATCGCCCATTGTAAGGAAGCAAAGCACCCTTCAATTACTTAAGAGGGAAGTAACTGAAGGTGACATAGGATATATGCCTTTCTTAACTTAAAATTATGGAGGGAACAAAGATACAGCTCCCTATCCCAGACTGTCTTAATTTGGGAATAAAAGGGGGATAACGTTGATGACTCGACACTAGCCATATAATTTTGCTTTGCAACGTACAACAGCCTTTGCATCATCGCCGCCTTAATCTTTTGGGAGTGAGTTTGCAAGTGAACAAAACTCCCATATCCCAATTGAGTCAGCAGGCTACCCAAAGCTTCAAACCACTGAGGCTTGGTTTTACTATTAGCCATTTCTCTCCAACAAAGGCTTGGCAAAGTGTCCGCTTTCAATTCAAAAGATCTAAACCAATACCGTACATTTTTTTGCAGTGCCTTAGTTTGTACTGGCACCACTCCTGCTTCGACCCCGAGTAATGCAATTTGGGAATATTTGGGTACACCCATAACTATGCGGAGAAAATTGTTCTGAAATCCCTCCAACTTCCCTTCAGAAAGCCCACACCAGATTTCTGCCCCATATCTGGTCTGCGGGATCAGCGTCTGTTCAAGAGGCTTCATTGTGGGCAAAAATTGCCGTCACCCCTCTTTCCTCCAGAATTTCATAACTGGGTGCTCTCCTGTTCTTCCTGGTGACTGTGCTCACTCCTAGTCCCCGAATCCCAGTTGGGGTCCCCTTTCTCCCTCGTACCGCTGGGTTTCCCTGTGTGCTTGTGTGCACTGTAGTGTGTGGGTGTGGTCTGGGTTTTGAGGGGTCCGTGGTGCCCAGCTGTCTGGCCTTTATCTTCGGGCTTGACTGGGGCTGCTTCTTTGTATTTCTTGACATTCTGGCTCCCTCCTCCTCTGCCAGTTCGGAATCTGTCATTGTATTTATTTATTTATTTATTTTTATTTATTAGCCACCCCCTCATGCCTATGGCATCTCGGGGTGGCATACAAAACTAAAATAACACATCAATAAAATTCAATAAAATTAAATAAAAACACTAAAACCACAACAATTTTAAAAATATCTTAACCCCCAAAATAACCCCCAATTACCCCACCCTCCCGCCCCCTCTCTGAAGGCCTGGACAGACATCCAGGTCTTGCAGGCTTGGCGAAAAGCCAGCAGACCTGGGGCCAGGCAGGCTTCCTCCAGGAGGGAGTTCCAGAGTCGCGGCCTGGCCACCAAGTATGCCCTCTCCATTGTGGCCCTTGTTTTACCCGGGGGACCTCCAGAAAGGTCCAAAGGGATCGTTCTGAGGTGTGGAGGGTGAGGCGGTCCCTGAGGCATGAGGGGCCGAGACCGTGCAGGGCTTTATAAGTCAACACTAACACCTTGAATCTGGCTCTGTACACTATAGGCAGCCAGTGCAGAGTACAGAGCACAGGCGTTATGTGATCCTGCTGACCCATCCTTGTGAAGAGACGGGCCACTGCATTCTGAACTAGCTGAAGGCTCTGAATCAGTATCAAGGGAAGCCCCATGTAGAGTACGTTGCAGTAGTCTAGCCTCGAGGTGATGAAAGCGTGGGTGAGGGTGGACAAGTCGGGCCCAGAAATGTACGGACGCAGCCTCTGCACCAGATACGACTGGCAAAAGGTAGCTTTAGTCACCATCTCCACCTGTCAATCCAAATGGAGGTCTGCATGCAAAAGCACTCCCAGACTCCAAACCTGCTGGGCTACAGGAGGGTGGACTCCCCCCCATAAGCGGAGCCAACACCTCTCTCACCCTGCCCACCAACATCAGCTCCATCTGTCAGGATTGAGCTTCAGTCTGCTCTGCCACATCCAGTCCGCCACGGCCTCCAAACACTGGGAAAGTAATGAGACAGAAGGATCTGCGTCAGTTGAAAATGAGAGGTACAGCTGAATATCATCAGCATATTGGTGACACCGCACCCCGAACCCTCTCATGGTCTCCCCCAAGGGCTGCATATAGACATTAAATTAAAAAAAATAGATTTTATTATACGGCACCAACTTTCGTCTTGGCCGAACACAACACACAAAACAAAATAAGCACCAAGTAAACATCAACAACAACATAACACTTGGTCCTATATCAAATCACAAGACACTAATGTAGGGACAAATAAACTTATCAGCAGCACATTAATATAAAAACAGTAAAGTCAAAATAACACGTATTGCAGTCAGGAGAAAAATAAAACAAAAGGCTAGAACCACATATTACAACCAGAGAAAACAAAATTAGAAAACCAGCCGGGAAGCAATTTAGAAAAAGATCAGCTAATCCTGCAACAATCGCACACGTTCCCTCATAATGAGTAGACAAAAAATCGCTACTTCTTTCATCACCTGCTCATCTCTAGAAGCAAGTAAATGAGAAACTCTATACACAGTTGGAGTATATTATTTCCCCATCAAAATTAGGGAGAGCCACGCAGAACTAGTACTGTCATAGGAAGGGCAGCACAACAGTACATGCTCCAAATCTTCTATTACACCCATCCCACAGGGGCAAATACGAGAACTATAGGACTTATACACATACCTACCCTCCACTACTGCAGAGGGAAAAAGCTGAAAACGAAAAAGAGTATAGGCCCTACGCAGAGCTAGATCTAACAAATAATCTAAATAATCCTCAAATTTGTGGAGGGTTTTAAAAGAACTGAGCACAGGAGCAATTTTCCAGGAGGAGATTATCACTATATCCTCCTGTTTAGCTGTCTTGCCCTCTTTGCTTAAGAATGTATTACTGGTAGGTTACAGATTTCCCCACAAAGCATAAGAAGGAGAGCCCCAACCTTTTCAGGGAAGCATCAATCCATATTATCCAGGGGTAAGAGCCCCTATACTCAAATTCTAATTCCTCCTTAAGACACATGGTTGTCAAGGAGGGATTAGTCTGGTTAAAAAGTTTCAACCAATAACAAAGAGCACGTTGTCTGCTCAAAAGCTCAATAGGGACCACACCTATTTCTGCCTTAACAACAGCAGCAGGAACCCCCTGTGCCACCCGGAAAAGACTCCTAAGAAACTTATTCTGTGGTATCTCCAACATGTGTAAATTATCAGTTATCATAATTTCAGCTCCAAACATCAACAGGGAATGCACCTTGGCCCTATAGACATCAAGAACAGTAGAGGTCTTAATACCAGGTGAGTTGCCCACCAGCCTAAAAAATTCCCCTGGCCGCCGCATTGGCCTTTAAGGCTATCAGTCTTCTGTGTTTCTCCCACTGACCATTGTCAGTTAACGTCATCCCCAAATAGACATATGACCACACCTGGGTCAGGACAGTTCCCTTCATTAACCAGGGAGATTTTGATGTTCTCCTATTTCCCACCACCATAATTTGGGATTATTTGGGATTAACCACCAAATTGTTCTCCAGGCAATAGTCTGCCAGTATATTGAGCTGATGGCGCAGACCATTCTCTATTTGCGACATTAAGATTATATCATCCGCATACATGAGAAGGTTAATAGCTCTTCCCAAGATTTTCAGGGAATGACAAGTTAACAGGGGGAATTTCTGTACAAGGTCACCCAGGAAAAGACTGAAGAGGATTGGGGCTAATTCACAGCCCTGTTGGACTCCTCTCCATATCTGAAATGGATGAGAAAGACCACCTTCACGAGACAATTTTACCCTTGCCATATTACCAGAGTGGATGTACACAAGTAGAGCCAGGAGATGTTCATCAATGCCCAACCGGCACAACTTGTGCCATAATTTAGGCCTTGAGATTGAGTCAAAGGCTCGCCTAAAGTCAATAAAGGCGAAAAATATCCCCCCACCCTTAATAGTAACATATTTAGCAATGATGCGGTTAATCACAAACAGGTTGTCCACAATCGACATGTTTTAATGAAACCCTGCCTGTTCAAAGGGAATCAGATCGTTCCTGTATGCCCATGCTTCCAGATGCTTCAGCAATAATTTAGAATGTAGTTTCCCAACAACCGGCACGAGACTTATTGGCCGATAGCAACTTGGGTCTCTATGTTCACCTTTTTTAAAGATGGGGACTATAATAATGGAACCCCAGTCCTTTGGAACCTTCAATGACCTATTAACAAAGTAAAGAAATGTGCCAACATAGGAGCCCATCAGGCAGGGCAAGCATGTAGCGCCTCGGCCACCATAAAGTACCCATCAGGGGCTCTGTTAGGTTGAAGCACCATAATAGTCCTGTTAACCTCAGCCACAGTAACGCTATAATCAGGTACCTGACTATCATCACCATCAGAGGCATTGTTAATATCAAGAGCATCAAACTCATCCGTACCCCTGGCAGCGTTAAAAACTGAATCAAAATAAGATATCCAAACTGATTCTTCCACAAGTAGGGAGGACTGCATAGATGGCGTCGACAACATCCTATTAATCAGAGCCCAAAATTCAGCAGAATTTTCCTTCACGGCAGCCATCTTTAGTCTAGCCCAATAGGAGTTGATGTAACTCAACTTTTTAGCAGCAATAATCAAACTATATGCACGCCTGGCTACAAGGAATTCCTGCCTGACTAAATCAGTGGGTTCTTTGATTAATAGATGCCTGGCAGATGCAAACAGGTGCGTAGCCTCCTGGCATTCTTTTTCAAACCAACCATTGTCTAAAGACTTCATCTTACCCGCAGGTTGCAAGAGAGCAGAGGATCCCAAAGTCAAAATTATTTCCTTAAAACAGTGCTCCAACTCGTCACTGTTCCCAGGGGTTTCCAGCTAAAACGATATGCCGGAATGCCCTAAATTCCTTGCTCCAAAGCAGGTCAATGACCCGAGAATACACAGGCAAAGTCCAACGAACACGAATTCTACTTTCCTCTAGGAGCAAAGAACTGGCATTGGGCATCAGCACCCTTTCTTCAATCCAACCACCCACAACCACTAATAAGACTAGATGGTCACTTTCAGGACACGGAAGCAACATAAAATCCTCAAAAAAACCCAATGCTCAGCGCGGGTAACAATATAGTCAATAAGGCTTCCACCATTCCCATTTACAAAAGAAAACTCTCCCTCTAGGTCCCCAGGTCCTGTTCCATTTAGGACCACCAAGGAATTTGATTGTAAAAACCTAGCCATAAGAAGCCCAAACTCGTTCCAGACGCCATCTTTAGACTGCCTAACTGGGATCCCATCGACAAGAGGAAAACAGGTTTCCAAATAAATATTTTCTTTAGGGGAACCCATCCTGGCATTCCAATCGCCAGCTACTACCAACACAGTCCCGGGGAATCGCTTAACCAGATACTCAAGTGTATCTTCTAGCCACTGCCAAATCTTCTCATCATAAAAGCTAGAGGCCAGCGGGGGGATATATACATTAATAAGTAACAAATGAAAGCCACTTGGTGATTTCCACATACCCGTCTGAAAAGTCTGATCCCTTCCCTTGAGCATCTCGAATGAACTTACAAGATCACTAGCTACCAATATAGCCAATCCTCCTGAACATCTACCTTTGGTTTTACGTTTGGCCCCAGGGAGAAAAAAGGAAGCAAATCCTGTTACAGAGGGGGAAACCACTCTTGAAGCCATGTTTCTTGAAACATAACAAAGTCAAAAGCACTCAGAAAAGAGATAAAACCAGGGTCAACAAAATGGGACCTACACCCTGCAATATTCCAAGATAATAGACTAAATTTCTTCAAAACTTTGCTATCAGAGTGGCTAGCTACATCAGCACAATCATATTTACCGGACACTCTTTGGGAAACTTCTAGCTGATGTCCATTTAAACATGGGGATATCGAGGAGGCGGGCTACCCTAATACCATCACAGAGAACTCTACAGAACATGGGTAGCCCTTTCCCCCCACTGAAGCCACTTGTCAATTCCCACATTCATGTGCTTGATTAGAAAAAGGTTCAGCATTTTGCATTCATGTAAAATAGTCCAGCATAGTTGTCTGGAACCACGAACGGTCTTGACATGCACCCCTCCCCCCCAGTGCTGCATGCTCTGCAGCATGCTCTTCATGCCTACCTTCCAAATTATTCTGTAAAAATATCCGGGGTCCACTCAACTCCTGACATCTCCCTTCTTGGGTATGTAGGACACCAAGTGCTTGGCAATTGATTATCTCATTTCTAACCTAGTCAAGTCTCTGCTCCCCCAACGGGGAACAACTCCCACCATTCCTCTGTTGTTCTACATCAGACATAAGTGATTGATCCATCAAAGTAAGAGCAAGCAGAAAAGAGTGCTCGGGGGAACCCAAATCAGCATGCTCTAGTGGGATAAGAGTGGCTGCATCTGAAAGCCTTTGGACCTGATCTTCATTTTCATTTGGGGGTCCCTGAATAGAACTTTTAATATGCCCTAGTCTAGCAAGGCAGTCATCCTGATCAAGTTCAGATAGTTGTCTAAACATGTCCCAGGTTATAGGTGACTCTCCAAAGACTACACCCTCCAATAAGTAGGCACCAACCCTCTGCGCTAAGTGAACAGATGAGGTTACAGAGGCAGGAGGTTGTAAAGGCAAAACTTCCTCCTGCCCCAAACAGAACAAAGCTAGGGTATCAAGACTTTCTGGGCACCAAGGCTGCTTAGATGATATCAGTCTCAGGGGAGAGAAGGGATGAAACTGGGATTGAGTTTCCATGGGTTGGGATTGGAAAAAAGGAGCAGAATCTGAAGCCAATAAAGCTTCCATCCCACGCATGGCTACCTGTCCCTCCATCATCTCTCCCAGCTGCCCCTGCCTATTATTCCCAATGGGGCCTATAGGAACTAAACCCAAAGGTACCCTGTTGGTGGAAGAGAGTAGAACCCCAACGCTAGGATCAGGGCTGGGCAAATCTTGCCCCTCCCTGACATAGTCCCATACTCTATCAATGGAAATACCCCTCTGAAGTAGGTATTTCCTTGTCTTAAACAAGTCGAGAACCCACAAATGCGAACGGAAGTTCACCCGCAATCTATACACAGAGGCATACCTAGGAAGCCATACAATGTTCTCAATAGAGTCAGGGCAAACGGCTTTCTTAATCAAGAAAGACAAGTGTTGCGCCACCTGATTCACATCTTCCCATACATGTGCAACACCATTAAAATTGTGGCCAGTGTAGAGGAAAATTTCCTTAGCCCTAACTATAGGTCTCTTATAGGCATTCAGCCAGGAGTGGTTACAAAAGGTTCTCCTCAAAGCTCCCCCCTCTTGCCTTAAAGGCATAGACATATGGCCAGAAGGACAGTCACCTGGATGATCTACCAGGGTAGCCAACCAAGAAGTTAAATCATTCAATTGACGTTTAACAGTGTCAAGTGATAGGTTCAAGACTTTAATCCCTGTAAAAAGAGCTTCCAGTTTTAGCAGTCATGCCTGTCTGATAAAGGAGATAATTCCTCATAGAGGGATCCTGTTGAACCTGGTCAGGGCTACAGAGTTTGGCGGGAGAAAAAACATCCTGTGGAGAAGATGGTCGTGACTTTGCCTCGCGACCCCCTTCCATGTTAGGAAGACACAAAAGGCGATTCTGCAGGGTACAGAAATCCCCATCCAGCCTGGAACCAGAGTTTCTAGTGTTCTTCGCTGGTAGATCTACATCAGGGGAGCAAGAGGAAACATCCCGAGCCCGATTCTTTTCCATAGGGGCCATTGGCTAATCTCACAGCTCCACAATAGAGCAGTGATCCCTGGCCACCTGGCCAGCACCTAAGACAGCGCACACAAGGGTGCGCCCTTGCACGCGCAGCCCTTAGGTGCACAGGCTGAGGGCTCCCACCACTAATGGCCTTGCTGGGGGAAGGGTCTACGCTTGTCAAGCCCCGCCCACTGGTCACAGCCCAATCACAGTCCCGGTTACCAATAGGTCACAGCTGGGGGTTCTCTCTATGGTTCCAATTGAATAGCAGAAGCACGTTCACTCATTCACCCGTGGGGCAACAATCCTGCTGCACGACCCAGCCCGCAGCACAGTTCTCCTCACAGGGCCAGCGCTCACTGCTGCAGGTTCACACCAAGGCCGAGGGCTCCCAACGCTAATGACCTTGCTTGGGGAAGGGCCTATGCTCATCAAGCCCCGCCCACTGGTCACAGCTCGATCACAGTCCCAGTTACCAATAAGTAATAGCTGGGGGTTCCCTCTATGGTTCCAAATGAATAGCAGAAGCATGTTCACTCGTTCACCCGTGGGGCAACAATCCTGCCACACGACTCAGCCGCAGCACAGTTTTCCCTACAGGACGAGCGCTCACTGCTGCAGGTACACCTGATCCTAAACAAATATAAGGGAGCAAGAAAGACAAACACAGAAATTGGACTTCAGAACACCTGACAAAGGATTTGCTGCTTAGGGTGTCTGTTAAGCGTTTTCAAGACTTTCAGGTGGCTGCACACACACACACACACACATTAAATAATAGTGGAGACAGAATCAAACCCTGTGGAATGCCACAGGTCAAGGCACAGGGGCTTGATGTTTCAGCTCCCAGCACCACCTGCTGGCTTCTCCCTGAGAGGAATGAGCGGAACCATCCAAGGACAGTCCCGTCCAGACCCCTCAGGTCTCGCAGCCATCTCAGCAGCAGACCATGGTCCACTGTATCAAAAATGGCTGAGACATCTAGCAGGATCAGAAATGTTGAACATCCTGCATCCATCTCCTGGCAGAGATCGTCCACCAAGGCCACCAACGCCATCTCCGTACCATAGCTGGGACAGAACCCAGACTGAAAAGGGTCAAGGAAGCCAATGTTATCCAGATGCGCCTGGAGCTGTATCGCCACCGTCTGTTCAATAATCTTCCCTAAAAAGGGAAGATTAGAGACCAGTTGGTTGCTGGTGAGTGTGTCCACATCCAAGAATGGCTTCTTCAGCAGGGGGTGCACCACAGCCTGCTTGAGACTGGGTGACAATCTCCCCTGTCAAAGGGACGCATTGACTAACCTCGCCAGCACTGTCCCCAAAGTCTCCCTAGAGGCTTTCACCAACCAGGACGGGCATGGATCTAATTCGTAACTGGTGGCTCTAACAGACCCCAGGACATACACCGAATTGACTGGCATCACTTCCTGAAACTCATTCCAAGAAGGTAAACCAGACGGTGCCTCCATAACCTCGTGCTCCTCACCTACTGCCTCCAACCCGGCATCAAAGTTACTCTGGATCTGAGCGATCTTGTCTGCAAAGTAGATGTCAAACTCATCACAGTGGGCCTGGGACAAGTCCCCATCCAGGCGGAGAGAGGCCGGACTGACCAGCCCCCCACCACCCGGAATAGCTCCACTGGATGCGACTTTGCAGACGCTATGAGAACAGCAAAGAAGTCTTTCTTTGCTCTCCTCACAGCCTCAACATAGGACTGCAAATGGGCCCTATGGAGAAGTCGGTCAGATTCAGAGTGAGTCTGACACCAGCATCGCTCTAGTCTCATGCCTCGCTGAGACAGGGACTACAGCAATAGCAACGCTAGGGAAGAGACAAAGGCTGAGGTATTGGGTTAGGTTGTTGAGCCTTGAAGAATCTTCATTACCCTCCCTTTGCCTGCAAGAAAAGCTTGAGTACCATGGGCCCCAAAGTTATGGCTGGATGAGGCAGATCCTGGTAGATCTGAAAAATGCAAGTTGGTCCTCCTCCTGTTTCTGGGGGAAGAGTACAATCCAACAGAGGAACATGATCGATGCCCGCCTGCAGGATATAGCAAATCAGGAGGATATGACACATTTGGCAGAATGGAGGGTGGCACCTTTCCTCCCCAAAATTAAATTACAGCATGGCTTTGAGAAATACCTAGATAAATTGGACAATCCCACCCAATGCAGGTCCTTTATGAGACTACGTTTTCAAATGTTTACTTCGGCTGTGCTCCATAGGTGATTTTCCAACATTCCCCATGCTCTTCGGGTTTGTGCGTGCAAGGAGGCAGCAGCATCCCTTTACAGGTGGAACTTAGACCCTGCTCCTTCCTCACCCTCAGTGGGAGGGTGACTCTCTTAACTTCCACCAGGAACCTTGGTCCCCTAGGAGTGGGAGTCATCTGTCCCCTAGGACCATACTGCCCATGCCCTACAATCACCCCTATGGCCACTCCTCCTCCCCCGCCCACTCCTTCCTGACCCCTTTCCCTGGGCTGCTTGCCCAGGATCCTCCATCTCACCAGGGGGCAAGGCTCATCCCCCTCCCACCCCATCTCCTACAAACCCTTCCCCTCCCCATTCCTACCTCCTCCCCACCCCTGGGATTACTCCTCTCACAAAGAATCCCCTCCCCGGGACTTTGCCTCTCACAGGGAATCCCCCCAACCCTCCCCAGGGGTCACTCCCCTCCTCTCACCAGGGGGGTTGGCCCTATCCACCCTAGCCTACTCCCCATGCCCCCCACGCTCAAGCCACACCAACCTCATCCCCCCATAATCTCTTAAAACCACAAGTTAAAAACAAGATAAAAGCTGCCCAGCCCTAATCACCCCAGTCCTGCTAAGGGCCACACGCTGATTCCAATACAAAATAATAGTAGCAGCGAACAATGGGTCCAACAGCGGGTCCAGCAACAGCAGTGGCAGCAGTGATACTGGTGGGGCAGCAGCAGCAGAAAAGATGGGCCGCACAATAATAGATGTGGTGTCTGTCGAGCAGGGGGGCCCCGGGTGCCCCGGCCCAGACAACAACCCAGTCAATGGCCGACACCCTTTGGGTGTCACCCTTCAGGCTGGTGCCCAAAGGGCCCCGCCCTGGATGATATTACCTGGAGAGGGGGAGGGAAGAGCAGAGTGGCAGTAAGCTCCTCCTATCACCCCAGCCCCACTCCCCACAGCAGCAGACGCAACTTGATATGTAGGGGTGGTGCTGTGTGGTGCTGTCTGTGTGCCATGACTTCATTTGTCCTCTCTCAACCATGTTGTAACATCACTGTGCTGACCGTGGTTTCCCCTCCATTCAGTGTATGGGCAGTCCATATGAACATCATGGGTGTTTGCTTGGAGTGGACCTGGATGTGTGTTTGTGCCCGATGGATATGTGCTGTCTACTTCCCTACTTTCCCACAACTCCTCTTTCCATTGTCCATGTAAACATCTCCCTGCTCACCGCCCATGGATGTTCAATGAGTGTGCTCACCAGCCCATTTCCACCCACCTCCACCCTTCAGGGCCGCAGCAAAGTCGATGTAAAAGTGGCCTATGAGTAACTAAAAAAATTTAAATAATTAATTTTTTTAGTTATTCCTGTAACTAAAACAAATGAGCTAATAACTAAATAAAATTACTAGAATGAAAAACATTTTAGTTTTAGTTATTGAAGGACCAGAAAAAACTGGCTGTCCCCAGACAGTCTGCCTTTGTTGGTAAACAAGAGTTGAGAAGGGAGTCAGAAGGGATAGGGAAGGCCCTCGGTCGAAGGGTACAAATTGTCCAAATTTCATCCAAATTGGTTGGGAAGCAAAGAAGTTACAGCTGGAAAATTTCTGTACTTAAACCATGATGCTTTTACAATTGGTTGCTTTTATTCAAACTTTCTTACATTTGACAAGGATGATCTTTTTGGTGAGTAGACTAATCTCTCAAAAATCCATCTAAATTGGATGAGACACAAAGATGTTACATTTGGAAATGCATGTACAAACCATGATATTTATAAAAATTAGGACCCTTTATCCAATCTTTCTGAAATTTTGCAGGGCTTATCCCTTGCATGTGGGAAATAATCCTTCAAAATCTCATCAAAAGTGTATGGAAACCAAAGATGATATAGCTGGAAATGTGTCTGCAAACTACAAATTAAATTACTTATAAACTTGGAACACTTTATTCAATCTGTCTGAAATTTGGAAGGGATAATACCTTCAGTAAGGAGTACAATATTTCTAAATTCCATAAATATTGGATGAAAAATGAAGAGGTTACAGCCAGAATTTGATTTGCCTTTGAAATCAATCTGAAAAACTGAAATAATAACTAAACAAATGGGAATAACTAAAATAATAACTAAAATGGAGGGGATTTTTATAACTAAAACCAAAATAAAAAAAACAAAAGAGTTTTTTTCTGCTAACCAGTACCTCTTACACTCATGTTGTCATTTCAACTTTATGAGCTTCATGTATTTGGGTTTCTCATTTATTCTCCTACCCCCGCAAACAGGGCCTTATGTGGTCATACAGACTGCACTCTGGATCCAACCCTGCTGGGGAACCTGTATACTCGAGTCTAATGGCTTTACAGTCTCTTTTTAATTCAGTTATTATATGTTCTATTCCTCAAAGGAACCCCAGTTGCTTCAAACTCCAGTCTCTCAGTTGTCTGTAACAGGTCTGAGTTTACATATGAGCTGTCAGGCACTGACTGGTACACCCAAGTATATGAGCTATCCACACTTTCACCGAACTGAGATACAATGCTAATTTCATTTACCACAAAACTGAACCTTTCATCTTGGAAGGATGCAAGTTACATGTCTAAGCAGATGTGAGGAAACCCTGGATAAGTTCAGACTGGTGTCAATGGATTGTGGGGCTGTAAAGCAACATTTACAACTGGGCAACATTAGATAGATTTTTAATACATTATGTTGTATGGTGAAGTTAAACACCTTGGTCCTCTTCTTTTTGTCTGTGATGAAGAGACTGGCAACTGTGGATACTTCTTTATTTATCTGTATTACTTTGTCTTATGTGCCCCACATTTTGCCTTTGGACCATCACACAAATTCTCATGAAGTCATGTTGCTACATCCAGGTCCAAGTGCAACAGTTTATCCATTTGTTACTCCAGCTCTTACATAGTTTCGATATAATATTTAATTACTGTACTGATCATATTTTTCACTTCCACTTGTAATCCCTTCCCATACTACCCCTCCATAAATGGGAACCTGATTCATTGAAATTAAGATGTCGAAGACAGTTGGACATCCTGCTAGAAACATCACTCCCTTGTCTGTAATCAACAAACAATTGTGTGCCTTAAGCATGCCAGCTAAATATGCTTTATGGCTCTGGTCTTTTTAAATCTTCCTGATACCTCTTTTCATCAAAGACTCTAAGATGCTCAATGTTTGATTAAAAACTAATAAAACTTAAAAGAAGCCAGTGAAGCAGGTATTGTCCCTATCTTACTGACTAGAAGACTGAGGAATATAATGCCACAAGCAACTCGTCCAAGATGACATACCAACTTAGTGACAGAGTAAAGGTGAGAATTTTAAAGTTATCTCCCATAGTTCTGTTTCAAAAGCACTACATCACACTGCTTCTGATAAATGAGTACAGCCCCACATTTACTAGACAACATAATATGCAGGTACCTTTGCTCACTGCATTTTCTCAGTCACCACCAATAAGGAAAATTTAGTTAACACAGATCCCTAATAATATACAATTCTAGTTCATTTACACATTTTATTACCCTTGTTTAACACAGAGGGGAACCAGCACAAACTGGGGGCAGGTAGCTTCACCATGGTAATAAGTAAATATGGGAACAGAATCCAGGGCTTCTGACTCCCATTCCACTGTCCTGTCCATTGGACCTAGTGATGAAATGAATAAATATTTGCAGCAATTATTGTAGCCGATATAGTTTCCCATTTTGAAGCAAGTTTAACAAAATGGATACAAACCACTATTTGGTTACTGTTTCATTTGTGAAAACATCCATCCATTTGGGGCATTTTGTTCTTGTTATTTCAAACACTTTTGCATTTGGTACTACTGGTACCATTACAATTTGATATTTTGGTCACTTCGGTATTTCAGTTACTTTGTTTTGGCACTATTTAGCACAATGGTGCACCAAACCATTAGGACAAGATTCTTGAACAAACATATATACGGATATAATTTCTGTGGTTAATACTTATCTAGAAATGTTATCTAGAAATGCTAATAATATTTATGAATATGAAAACACCTATTTTTTTTGCTCTAATGCTGCCTCCTTTTAATTTATGCCTTTAGTTAACAGGCTAAACTGAAAAGGTGGAAAACATTAATTTCTATTGGCTAAATTAAGGTTTAAGGGGACATCTAAAATGAATTGATTCTATAACCCACTTTTAGCTCTGGGTTCATTTATACATATTATCTTAATACCACGCATTAATGTTCATTATGCTATTTGTTATGACAACGTACTATTTCAGAAATAATGCATATACTCATGTAGTTACAAGTTCTATCAGAATATTACACACATGTATGCAACATTACAGGCAAGCATAATGCATACAGATGCTTAATAATGCAGAAATAATATTGGAAAGGGAGGGAGAAAAAGACTCAAGTTGTTATTAAAAGAAAAGGCATGTTGAGTTTGGACTTGTTTTCATCAGGGTTTTGGTTTGAAATTGACCTGATGTGATAAGGTTTATAGACGGATGACATCAATTCTAATGCAGAGACAGGAGACAATACACAGTAATTAGTCCCAAAGCTGTCTTCTGAACCCTCACATATGGGGCTTAATACTGGATGGTAATGAGCTCTCCTGCAACGTGCTAAGCACCATTATCTTCCCATTGGAAACAGTGGCCATGTAAGCATTTCATAGATGTGCACAGAACCACACAGTACTAGACAGTACACTGACCCATGAGTAAGCTGATCCAAGATTTTAATTTCATTTCTGTTCCCCAGAATCAGGAAGTCCATCAGTGAGATCCGCTGTCATTTGGCAGAATAAGATTAGAGGGTGATGCAATTAGATGTTGTCATGTTGACAAAACAGTTATCACTGGCATTCCCTTCCCCATTTAGAAATTACCATCTTTGTTTAGGCTGCTCTTCCTTCATAATGAAGTACATAGGCTGTAAACTGATCAAGATTTTTTAGAAACCACAAAATTGCACTTGGACCCCCATCCAGCCAAGTCCAATATCTGACTGTGAGACAAAGGTTTATAGTAAGTGGTCTGATAGAAGGGCAAACAATATTATTTGTCTCAAAAATAATAATGCCTACACCTTCAGTTACGGATTCTTGAGTATTTAGTTAAATTATAACTGACACATTGGGTGCTTTCCCACATTACCCATTTGCCTCGATGAGAAACTGTGAGAGATAAATGCTGCACGGCTATTGTTATGTGGAAAAGCAAAGCTGCGCAGCTTTGGTACTGATCATGCAGAGGATGCAGACCTGGAAAATCGAGTTCTGCAGCCACCCCATGATCGAGGACAATTGTGATTGCCCTCTTATTATTTTTGCTTATAGAAGTCCCCCCACCCCCACTTCCTGTAACATCGGCAAGCAGCCATAGAGCACAATATAAAAGTGCAAAGCAAAATGTTACATTTCAGATCTACCTCAAAGGAGTGCTTGAAAGCTAAGATGATTTATATTTGTCAGATTATTTAAAATCTTCAATTGGAAAGTTTCTATTTAGTAGAATAATTCTAGGACATTGAAGTCAAAAGGAGTTTGGGATAAATGTCAAGTTCTTACTACTCCTGCTGCTACAGGAGTGTAGATATACCATGGAGCGAGGGGACTCAGTTGAACCCAGGCCCTGGACTTTAGAGGGGCCTTCTGCAAGAGATCAGAGCAGTCTCCCCTCACCCACTTTGAACATTTTCTAGTGGTGCTCAGGATGCTGGCAAAGAACCTCACCAAGAGACAGAGTGCTGAACCCGCCAATCTTTAAAACTTTGTGTGTGTGTGTGTGTGTGTGTGTGTGTGAACCCGCCAATCTTTAAAACTTTGTGTGTGTGTGTGTGTGTGTGTGTGTGAACCCGCCAATCTTTAAAACTTTGTGTGTGTGTGTGTGTGTGTGTGTGTGTGAGCCAAGGCTGTTGGGGACCCTTGCAAGGACTGCCACTTAGGAAGACCCCATCCTCTTGCCCTTAGGGGCAGCTCATAATTTGGACATTACCCCAGGCCTTACTATACTCCCTATGCTGGTAAAAAAAAATTAGTACAGAAACGAGGTTAGAAAACCAAAGCATTAGTATCTAGGACCTAAATTTCACAATATTTGGAGAGATGTTGCTTCCCATCAGCACAGTGCATGCAAGCATCAAAATGAAAACCCAAGTATGACTGAAATGATTTCTTTCCTCAGTCATCCAATTTATGTATAATGGTGTGAAAGGAATGTTCACGGGGAAAAAAAAAATCTGGACCAAGTTTTTCCTTTTATTTTTAATTAACAATTGTATGTTATATAAAAGCAAAGAAGAGATAATTAAACAATGGACAAAAGAGAGAAACTCAGATATGACCATACAGTATAGCCATATCAGCCCTATATGCCACAGATGAAATCCCAGATGGTAATTTACATATAAATTGACCCATCCAATCAAAATGGAAACCATACTAAACTGGAAAGAAGAAAACATGATAGAGGGAGGGGTGGTAGTGTCAGATAGGGATGGGCGAACAGAACGCCGTTCAGATGTTCAGACGTTCGGTCGTTCAGTTCGAAACCCGAATTCGGGTTTGGCTCTTCAGTTTGGTGTAGTTTAGTTCAGCCGAACCCGGCCGAACATTCAAAAAAGTGCTATTGGTACTGAAACCGATTTTTTT
>QEPC01006865.1:119971-132609 GCA_003113815.1 Sphenodon punctatus
TGATATGTATAGAGATAAACATACCAGGATATAATGTACTGTTTAGGGGGGTTGTCCCCCCCCCAAGTCCTTTCTTCCTGTTTTCAGGTCATTGGTTTCTAAACGAGGACTCTAAAAATCATATATTGATGGTCTGAGAAAGTAGGTTTCCCTTATAAGCTACTTTAAATAATGGAGGTGTTTTGAAAATTTGATATTTTTTTTTTGTGTAGATAGCAAAGAAATGGTTTGGAATCTGTCAAAGATTTTTTTGTACAAAAATTATAGTTAAAATTTCCATATATGCTAAATCTGAAATTGATACCAAAATTCAAAATTCAAAACTACCAAACCCAAATCCAAAGCCTGGGATTCAAAAAAATCGATTGGTTCATCACCTGGTTGCTTCGTCACCTGGGTTGCTATCACTACCCCTCACCCCATCTCCATTACTCTACATTTTGCTAGCTGAGAGGAGGTTTTTGGATCAGATTTTCTTTTTTTCAGTACATCAAAACGAAACATTTTGAAAAAATATTAAAATGAAATGTAATATTCAGGCATTACTGAGTAAATTTAACTTATCAATTTTTGTATTTCTTTTTCCTGTTTGTAACATACTAGCGCAGCACGGGCTGCCCACACAGTGGTGGCTAGGTGGCTTGGTGGAGCTCCCCCAGCCTAATAGATCATTTGCCTGTTGCCATCCCATTTTAATCACTCATATTACTATGTACTGAAGAAAGCTTCCCCCTGGGGTTCCAGGGCGTATTGTATGTTGTATGTCGACTCCCAGGCCAATGGCCTTGTGCTACACCAATAAGCAGTGTTGCTGTTGACTTTACTGAGGCTTATTGTTTTCTTTTGACATTTTCTAAATGTTCTCTTTTGTGTTGACATTTTTGAAACACTTAAGAAAATACCCACACTTTCATTCATATTTTTTACAAATTCAAGTTCATGGTAATTCTGTAATCTTTTCATTTCACTGAGAGTGAAAAAATGCAGACTTTTGGGTCATGGAAAACCTGTTTCCAAACTTGACATTTACAGTATGTGACAGTGTCATGTTTACCCCCCAAATAAGTCCTTACAGGATTAGTCCCAATTACAACAGTCTCTGCTGGGAATTAACTCTACTAATGACTCTTTATTCACAGTCAGTTACAAGTACAGTTCCACAGTCTCTCTATCAGATGAATCACGGTCTTTGTGGGCCAAGCACAGTTCTTCTTAAAGCCCACTGAGACCTTCTCCTAGGCAACATCACCCTCCAACCCAGGCAACCTCCTCTGGGTTTGTCCTTTAGTTGCCTTCTCACTGAGGCAGTGCTCCTAACTAGCTCCTGCCTCTTTGCAAGCCTCCCAGCACTGAGCTTTGGCTCAGGCTTTAACCCCATGCTGGCCTCTGCCACGCCTAAGTCCAGCTACTTTCCTTTAAATGCTGTCTTCTATCCTACAGAGTGCTTGAAGCCTCATTAGTGCTGATATGCAGGGGCAGTACTCCCCTGAGGCTGTGTCCTGTTACCCAATAGATTCAGTGGTTTAGACTATAAAACACCAAGTCTGTCACGTTTCATGATTATTATTTTTTTATTCTTTTAAGTTTTGCCCAAAGGAAAATAAGATTAAATAACGGAATGTTGAAAGATAAAAGACTTTAATAGACCAGAAGTCTGGCTGAGAACATGGAGCTTGTTAAGTGGACTTGGAATGCTCTTGGCTTCCCATAAAGACATTGAGACAAAGTGGTTCGAAAGATATATTTTATTGGCTCAACTGTTGTTGTTGGAACTAAAGAAGCTTTTGGGTCACACAAGGGCCTTCCTCAGGCATGTAGCATAAGCAGCATAAATATATAAACTGAGCAAATGTAGAGCAGGTATATATGAGGGGGCATGAAATGCTGGGTGGGAGTGGATAGAACAAGGTGGGAGGGGGTAAAGTGAGAATGAGATGTGCTAGATGTTTAAAAACAGCTGTAAACATATATATTGGTATAGGAGACAAACTAAGAAATGATAGGTAGTGGTTAAAAACACAGAGATGGCAAACATATGAGTTGGGGATATAGTGGGAAACAGCTTATGAGGAGAAGGGAAAATGAATATCAAAGGAACTGGGTTCACAGTAACACAAAGGTTAAATATTCAGCTGACAGGGGCCATTTTAGATGACTAGGTTGCAGTTGCGCGACCCGCTCATGTGATTTTTAAAAATTCAACAAGACGGGATTAGACGCGACATGTCACACATTCACACATGGAGGTATTTAGTTTGCAGTCTTTAAACAATGCACGACCACTTTTACCACTTTGAATGCGTGTGAATGTGCGACATGTCACGTCTAAATTCCATCATGCGGGATGTTGAAAAACCACGTGAGCTGGTCAAGCAACTGCAATCTGCTCATTTAAAAGCAGTCAGGGTCAGTTCTAACCACTTTGTCTCCCTGTCGGTAACTGACCCTGTCAGCTGAATACTTAACTCAATCTTTATGTTACTATCTCTGCTGGCCAATTGACAGCCAGATCTGGCTAGCAATCAGCCAGCAGAGCACACTGGTAGGTAAAAGGCTGGGGTAAGTCCCTCCCCCGCCCACCCCCACTCAGTTCTCCAGTTCCACACTAGCAGCTTGAGTGGAGGAGAGAGTTTGCTCTGTGTACTACATTGTTGCTTTCTTTGCTGCTGCTGCTGCTACCAGGTGCCACATTTTGCTGCTGCTAGGAGGTGCCGTGGGCCCCACAGGGTATCTGGTGCATTGAACCTCCTCCCCTTCCCCCTCCCATGATTCCTGGCATTTCTCAGCCAAGCTTTGATGTTGATTCCTCTCCATGCCTGAACAGAAGTTTGCTACCTTTTAAACAAGGTTCTTCAAGATGACTCCATTTCTTCTTCCAAGTTGGGATGGGAGAACGCACAGAGCCACCTCAAAGAACCTAGATTCAAGGTAGCAACCTTCCGTTACCAGCAGGTCTCGGAGCGAGGAGGATATGGAATGCAGCTGGGGACAAATCATCTCAGTTTGCAGTATGGGCAGCTGGGCTTACTGCCAATACTGCATCAATGGCAGTTTGCTATTTGATTTTTTAGCCAATGGTGGAAGAGTGCTAGAGAGCCCTATGGGAGCTCTTTCAAAATCATATCTGGGTGGCTGAATATGGCACCCAGGCTGGAGGAGGTGAGGGGGAAAGTGCTGGAGATCATGTGACACCCCTCCCCCCACTGCTGTAGTTTGCCAAGAAAAATGATGACTCAGACCTACTAGAAGGCTGAGGAGTTGCACAAGAGGAGGGGATCCACTTGGCTGTTAACGTACCAGAGTGAAGTGAGAGATAGGATTGTACTGTAGCAAGATATTTTATGTAGACTTTATTTTTTATTTTTTCCACACCCATGCAGTTCTGTCCCCCTCCCCTTCTTCCCCCCTCCCATTTGTGTTTCCTCCCTCTTCCCCCTTCCATTTGTGGTCCCCCTGTCTTTCCCCCTTCTTCCCCCCTCCTGTTTGTGCTCCCCCTCCCCTTCTTCCCCTATCTCATTTGTGTTCCTCCTCTCCTTTCCCTGTCTTTCCCTCCCCTTCTATTTGTGCTCCTTCCCCCCTCACCCTTCCATCTGGGCTTTCCCCCCTTTCTTTCCCTCCTTTTCCCACACCCTTGAAACTCCTTCTGCCGGTAGATGTCCACCCTTACAAGGCTAGATAGTCAGAAGACCCTTTGAGGTTCTGGATGTGGCTGTATCCACTATCCCACTTGCTTAAGGACAAATCCCCTAAAAACAAGGGAGGGGGAAGACACTGGACAGACAAACATACTGGATGGTCACTCCTGACAACCTGCCCATTCTAGAGGGGTATCTGCCTTCACGTCCTGGCTGATGAGAGAGACCAGGGAGATGGAGAGGTATCACTGGTTTCCGTTTAGGTAAACTGAGACAATGGATGTCTTTAGACATAACGTCAACGGGTGTCTGAATGTGTGTTTTGACCTTTATATGAACACAGGTTTGCCCCCGTGTTCACCATGTGGCGCTGCTTAGACACAGCCCACCTTGGGGCAAATCGGTGTTTTGCTCTCCACCCAATCTCAACACGCGATACCATTAGATACAATGTTGGTCACGTGTTCAACCAGAAAATGCAAATTGTCCTTGTAATGCAAGGGTGTTCACATTGTGTGTTCAGTGGGTGGCTAAATTGGTGTTGGGGTTGTTATGGTGCTTACACACAACAGCCAAACATGTGCTATGGGGTTTTGACACTGGATCTTTGTTATGCCTAAAGACTCCCATGGAGTATAAGCAAGTTGGCTTGCAATGAGTCTGTGGCAGAGCTGGGATTAGTGTAAGAGCTGCAATTCTGAGCCCTGTTCGTTAATACCACATTCCCTGCCATACATAAATGAGTGTGTGCATTACTGGATACCAGTTGGAAGGAGTACTGAATGGAGTCACTCCTAGCCAATCCAATGTCCAGCAGGGAGACATGCTGAGGATTTGGTAGAAGGGGTACTTTTCAGTGCTGAAAACCACACCACAGCAAAGCATTAGGGGTTAATGGTGCTGATGGAGGTGCTAGGGACCTTTCAGTTGTGTGGTGGTATCCGTATGACCTACCAGGTCAGAAAGGACCCTCTGTCCCATTTCACAGGTGTGTGGGTCTAGTCTCTTAGTTCAGTTTTAGTTTAGGTTTGCTGCATCCTGTTGAGCTAACCTTGCCTTTTGGTTTCAGCTGGATATAGGATTCTTCTTTGTGTTGTAATGTGTGGTGGTTCTGTGTGCCAGGATGCACCCAGAGGTAGCTGCATCCCAGTGGTGAGAGAATGACTTCTGTGTGTTTACTTCTGAGAGCCTTCAGGATTAAATGGGTTGTGTGTCATTCGGAAATTGTCTTTGTGGGTTATCACTGCCTTCTCTGCTGGAGGAACCTGGACTTGCTCCACTGCATGTGTGGTAGCAGTATGGCATGGGTGACTCTTCAAAGGAGCTCACGTCTTGCTTGCTCAGTGCATTGATTTCTTCTGACAACCTGGCACAGTAGCGGAGCTCTCATGAAAAGCTAGTACTCAATGACCAGATTGGTAAAAGCACTTGCAGGCCCATTTGCTCCCACTGGATTAATAGGAGCTGCAAAGTGCTCTTGAAAACCTGCTTCCTGTGGAGTCCATTGCTGTGTCTGCTTTAGCTCCCATGGGAGAAGACTGTGTTTCTAAGTTAGAGGATCTGGGTTCTTTCTCTACTGTCACCATCAAATCTTGAATGCCTGCCCCGTCCCTGATTCCCTGCCGGGATCCCCAGCACATCTGTTTGCCATGCCTGGGTGATCCCGGCAGGGAATCTCTGGGTTGTTTTCAGGATGGGGTGAAGCCACCCCGTCACGTCTGAAAACACACATTGACGCTGATGACGTCAGTTAGTATGGAAATACACAGGATTCCAATTAGTTCTCTTAATTCTGAGCAAGTAAGGATACCGAACAAAGAGTCAGATTTCCTTCAAAGTTTGAACAAAACCACATATTTCCATCAACATTAATTGCCAGATTACAGAGAGAACTGACCACAGCTTCAAGATTTCTTAGTCAATTAGTTGAAGCAGCTGTGCCTGCTAGGAAAAACTAAAACTTAAAACTTTCACTTTGGGGATGGCTGTACCTGGCATCATTTGTCATTTAGACATATAGACTGATAAGGCCCTAGGTCTGGCCTCCAACTTTAGCCATTTTTTTCTGTTTCCTTGGATATGGTGAAAAGTTCACTGAAAAGTTTTTTAAAAGTTCATTGGAACACACGCTGAGGAAGCCTCAGTGTGAACCAAGGTACAAGGAATTCCTATATAGACTGATTCTAAAAATCAATGCATTGGATACAAATTAATACAGTAAAATACAAGTTCAATACATTGAAACAGAAAGTTAATATATTGAAACTCAAAATCAATACATTAGGAACACAGATGGCCAAAAAATATATTCTTAAAATAGGAAATACATGACAAAAGGCGGAAACAAACAAACCTTAACTTTGGGCTGACTTTGAAAGCCTTGTTGTGTTTGGTGTGGCCCTGGGGGTGTATCGAATAGTGTTGTTGGTTGGCCCTTTACTCTTTCTCCCTATTCCTCCCTTCTCCTGGGTGCTCTCTTCTTCTCAGTGCTACCCTGGGTGGCTGGCTGGGCCTTTTGGGGTGCTTTATCCAGGGAATTTGGAGAGATTCTGTGGGGGGAGTTTCTTGGTCTACCCTGGCCAGAACTTTGTCCCCTGGTTCTCAGTGCTGCTCTGGCTAGCTGGGCCTTTTGGGTGTGTGCGGTATTTATTTATTATTTATTTTATTTCCTTGCATTTTTTAGCCGCCCTTCCATGCCAATGGCATTTCAGGGCAACTTACAACAAATAAATTATACAACAATAAAATTCAATTTAAAACATACTAAAACAACAATCACATCTTNTGTCTTTAGACATAACGTCAACGGGTGTCTGAATGTGTGTTTTGACCTTTATATGAACACAGGTTTGCCCCCGTGTTCACCATGTGGCGCTGCTTAGACACAGCCCACCTTGGGGCAAATCGGTGTTTTGCTCTCCACCCAATCTCAACACGCGATACCATTAGACACAATGTTGGTCACGTGTTCAACCAGAAAATGCAAATTGTCCTTGTAATGCAAGGGTGTTCACATTGTGTGTTCAGTGGGTGGCTAAATTGGTGTTGGGGTTGTTATGGTGCTTACACACAACAGCCAAACATGTGCTATGAGGTTTTGACACTGGATCTTTGTTATGCCTAAAGACTCCCATGGAGTATAAGCAAGTTGGCTTGCAATGAGTCTGTGGCAGAGCTGGGATTAGTGTAAGAGCTGCAATTCTGAGCCCTGTTCGTTAATACCACATTCCCTGCCATACATAAATGAGTGTGTGCATTACTGGCTACCAGTTGGAAGGAGTACTGAATGGAGTCACTCCTAGCCAATCCAATGTCCAGCAGGGAGACATGCTGAGGATTTGGTAGAAGGGGTACTTTTCAGTGCTGAAAACCACACCACAGCAAAGCATTAGGGGTTAATGGTGCTGATGGAGGTGCTAGGGACCTTTCAGTTGTGTGGTGGTATCCGTATGACCTACCAGGTCAGAAAGGACCCTCTGTCCCATTTCACAGGTGTGTGGGTCTAGTCTCTTAGTTCAGTTTTAGTTTAGGTTTGCTGCATCCTGTTGAGCTAACCTTGCCTTTTGGTTTCAGCTGGATATAGGATTCTTCTTTGTGTTGTAATGTGTGGTGGTTCTGTGTGCCAGGATGCACCCAGAGGTAGCTGCATCCCAGTGGTGAGAGAATGACTTCTGTGTGTTTACTTCTGAGAGCCTTCAGGATTAAATGGGTTGTGTGTCATTCGGAAATTGTCTTTGTGGGTTATCACTGCCTTCTCTGCTGGAGGAACCTGGACTTGCTCCACTGCATGTGTGGTAGCAGTATGGCATGGGTGACTCTTCAAAGGAGCTCACGTCTTGCTTGCTCAGTGCATTGATTTCTTCTGACAACCTGGCACAGTAGCGGAGCTCTCATGAAAAGCTAGTACTCAATGACCAGATTGGTAAAAGCACTTGCAGGCCCATTTGCTCCCACTGGATTAATAGGAGCTGCAAAGTGCTCTTGAAAACCTGCTTCCTGTGGAGTCCATTGCTGTGTCTGCTTTAGCTCCCATGGGAGAAGACTGTGTTTCTAAGTTAGAGGATCTGGGTTCTTTCTCTACTGTCACCATCAAATCTTGAATGCCTGCCCCGTCCCTGATTCCCTGCCGGGATCCCCAGCACATCTGTTTGCCATGCCTGGGTGATCCCGGCAGGGAATCTCTGGGTTGTTTTCAGGATGGGGTGAAGCCACCCCGTCACGTCTGAAAACACACATTGACGCTGATGATGTCAGTTAGTATGGAAATACACAGGATTCCAATTAGTTCTCTTAATTCTGAGCAAGTAAGGATACCGAACAAAGAGTCAGATTTCCTTCAAAGTTTGAACAAAACCACATATTTCCATCAACATTAATTGCCAGATTACAGAGAGAACTGACCACAGCTTCAAGATTTCTTAGTCAATTAGTTGAAGCAGCTGTGCCTGCTAGGAAAAACTAAAACTTAAAACTTTCACTTTGGGGATGGCTGTACCTGGCATCATTTGTCATTTAGACATATAGACTGATAAGGCCCTAGGTCTGGCCTCCAACTTTAGCCATTTTTTTCTGTTTCCTTGGATATGGTGAAAAGTTCACTGAAAAGTTTTTTAAAAGTTCATTGGAACACACGCTGAGGAAGCCTCATTGTGAACCAAGGTACAAGGAATTCCTATATAGACTGATTCTAAAAATCAATGCATTGGATACAAATTAATACAGCAAAATACAAGTTCAATACATTGAAACAGAAAGTTAATATATTGAAACTCAAAATCAATACATTAGGAACACAGATGGCCAAAAAATATATTCTTAAAATAGGAAATACATGACAAAAGGCGGAAACAAACAAACCTTAACTTTGGGCTGACTTTGAAAGCCTTGTTGTGTTTGGTGTGGCCCTGGGGGTGTATCGAATAGTGTTGTTGGTTGGCCCTTTACTCTTTCTCCCTATTCCTCCCTTCTCCTGGGTGCTCTCTTCTTCTCAGTGCTACCCTGGGTGGCTGGCTGGGCCTTTTGGGGTGCTTTGTCCAGGGAATTTGGAGAGATTCTGTGGGGGGCGTTTCTTGGTCTACCCTGGCCAGAACTTTGTCCCCTGGTTCTCAGTGCTGCTCTGGCTAGCTGGGCCTTTTGGGTGTGTGCGGTATTTATTTATTATTTATTTTATTTCCTTGCATTTTTTAGCCGCCCTTCCATGCCAATGGCATTTCAGGGCAACTTACAACAAATAAATTATACAACAATAAAATTCAATTTAAAACATACTAAAACAACAATCACATCTTAAAAAAAAAAATCTTCTAAAACCCAAGATCTCCCCCCCCCAAGAAAACTATCCCCCCCTCTCACCTCCAAAGGCCTGGGCGAACAACCAGGTTTTGCAGGCTTGGCGGAAAGACAATAAACTTGGGGCCAGGTAGGATTCCTCTGGAAGGGAGATCCAAAGTCATGGCCCAGCCACCGAGAATGCCCTCTCCATTGTGGCCCCCCATTTTACCTGGGGGACCTCCAAAAAGGTGCCCCCGGCTGACTGAAGGGGTTGCTCTGAGATGGGTAGGGATGGGTGAACGCGGTTCGGAAGTTCGGAGTTCAGACCGAACTCGACCAGTTTGGTCAATCAAACCAAACTTGATTTTTGAACCGAACTGGATTTCCAAACTCAATTCTGTTCCCCCAATCCCTATAAGATAATATTCCATTTAGTTCAATGGTGTTTGAATTTCTGAACTCTGTTCGGAAGTTCGGACCGAAGTCAAATAGTTCTGTCGATCGAACCAAACTTCCGAATGGAACTCGATTTTTGAACCGAACCGAATTTCTGAACTCGGTTCTGTTTGCCCATCCCTAAAGACGGGGAGGGCAAGGCGGTCCCTGAGATATGAGAGACCAAGACTGTGTAGGGCTTTATAGGCCAAAACCAACACCTTGAATATGACCTGGTACGCAATGGGCAGCCAGTACAGGACACGGAGCACGGGAGTAATATGCTCCCGCCGACCCGTCCCCATCAGGAGATGGGCCACCACGTTTTGCACTAGCTGCAGCCTCCGTACCAGCATCATGGGAAGCCCCGTGTAGAGTGCATTGCAGTAGTCTAGTCTCGAGGTAATGAAGCTATGAATGAGGGTGGCCAGGTTGGGTCTGAAAATGAATGGATACAGCCTCCGCACCAGATACAGCTGGCGGAAGGCGGCTTACGCCACTGCCTCCACCTGTCAATTCAGAGGAAAGCCATGCGGGGAGTGTTTACACACTCCCTGCGCTACCGGAAGTGACGTGCTGCCCATTTTCAGCAGCGACGGTGGCTGGAGATGCGGGGCTTTGAAGAGGTGCGTTCTGAAAGCCTCACTTTGCAGGCTCTCAAAACGTGCATCTTCAAAGCCCCGCGCTTCCAGCCGCCGCTGCCGAGAACAGGCAACACGTCACTTGTAGTAGTTCCAGAAGTGTGTAAACACTCTGCATGTGGCTTTCCTCTGAACACGGGTCTCAGGAGGTGCTTCTAAGTGCCTCGTTTAAAAGTGGCCTCAGTCTTCTCTTCTCTAGGCTAAAATGGGGTATCACCACCATTAGCCTTACAGCTTTTTCTTCTTCACCTCTTACTGTCTCTGAAATCGTTTCCCACTCATGGGTCTTGGGAATCCTAGCCCACTCGCTCTTGAGAACAGAGATCAAGGAAACTTTCATTTTTGTTGTGACTCAAATCAGCAACAATACCCCATCCAGCTTGCCTGGTCTGGGGCTGTTTGGGGACCTGCCCTTGGAGGGAGAAGTCCCACAGCAAGGAGAACTGCAATTGTGGCCGTGTGGAGGTCATACTTAACAGTTCTCAGCCAATGAAGCCAGAGAGTTCCAGGGACCAGTTCCCTCGATCCAGTCTGCTGAAATCCAGCAACGTTCCCTTAAGTTCCCTCTTAAACAGTCATCCTGCAATAGTAGATTTTCCTCTGGATATTCGCCCAAGGGCCTTTTGGTTCTTGGAACTACATCATGTAAATAAGTAAAACCAATCTATCAATCGTATCAAACTTGTATCTCTAATCAATCAAATTAATCTGTCTAAAGCAGGTTGGGGGTGCACCTCCCCCGCCATCAAGAAGAGGTACAGTGGATACCGGGAGAAACTCTTCTTGGGGCACGGGGCTGTGCCCTGTTCTCCTGGCTGTACCCTATAGGGATTTCCCCAGAGCATCCTTTCTGGGCTTCCTCCCTTTCTTTCCTTGCAGATGTTTAAAGCAGGCTGGGCCTAGCCCCCACCCTCACCCCCTATTTGCCCTCAAGAAGACATACAGTGTATGCTGACCTCTCTTTGGAGGCAGTGGGCCCCTTATCTCATGCTCCTGGCCACATGCTGCCTGGAGGGCCTTCCCCAGAGCATCCTGTCTGGGTTCCTCCACTTGTTTCTTTGCAGGTTTCTAAAGCAGGTTGTGGGCCAGTCTATCAAATGTATAGAACTTGTATCTCTAATCAATAATATCAAACTTGTATCTCTAAAGAATCATATCAGTTTTTCTACAGCAGGTTGGTGGAACCTATTTGCCAGTCTCCTCCTACCACCAAGAAAAGGTGCATGGGCACTGGGAAGGCGGAACCCCTTCTTGGGGGACTTGTCTCCTTCTCCTTGTGAATGGTGGAGAGTGGAGCAAGTAGGTTACAGCCCAGCAAGAAGGAAGGATTCACGTTTGAGGAAGACAGTCAACTCAGGTAAAAGAGACTGCTGTCTTGGTGAAAAAAGTACAGCAAAGAGAGCAGACACAGCAAGTTGTGAGGTGGCAGACAAGACAACAAGGAGTACCCATCCCCTCTTACAAACCAATCTTTCCCTTTCTCATGCACCAAAAACCACATTCCCTCCTATTCCTCTTCTGTCCTTCTCCTCCCTTAAATCTTTTCTGATTTGGCTTCTCACTGGACAGTAGGAGGTAACACAGTCCTCCCTGCAGTTTGCCAAGCCAGAAGGAAGGCTTGTTGGATAAACGTAAGTGTGATCTTTTTTACATACTGTTCCCACATGCAGCCAACAGCATCACTTCCCAACACACATTACCCCCTCTTTCACTCATTTCCCCCTCTCTTGCTTGTTTCCCCCTCTCTGCTATACTCTTCTCTTGTTTGGCCCTTTCATCATTTAGGATTGTGGCTTAGAATGAATGGGACATTGAAATGAATAGGTTTGGTTTCCTATTGACTTCAATGGAAATTTTTCCCATTTAAGTCAACGAGGGAGAAAAATAAGAACCAACTCTGATTCTGAACCAATTTTAAAATACGAAGCAATTGAATCCAATTCCGATCTGATTTCAATTTTTAATCCAATTTTCCATCCTTGGTTTATGAGGAGGATGGACTTCAATCAATTCTGCTTAGTCCATCATTGGCCTAATTCCCTATCTTCTTTTCTAAAAAAGAAATAGCCAAGAAGGATGGGGTAGAGGGGAGAGAAGCATCTGAAATTCACTTTTTATCCATAGGTCAATCAATTCTGCTTTTGTTCTGAAAAGCCTTGATTTTTAAGAGGGAAGATTTGCGATTCATGTGGCACAGAAAGAGGAAATGTCCTTAATTTCACCAGAGTGAAAACATCAGCAATTTTTTTGCATGAAGAGGCAGGAGCCTTGACTAAAAATACAAAGAAGCAAATTTGGAAGAGGAAGTGGGGAAAACAACATCTAAAAATATTTCTTGCATGCACAAAACCTATTTAGGAGCCATAAAACTGTTGCCAGTTAAGGTGGCTCAGTACTTCCATGGTTTTTATTAGGTCAGCCATTAAGACTGCAATCTTCTTAAAATGACTGACACTGGCTATAGTCTATATTTAACGGGACTGTGGACAAGATGTACATTGCCTTTTGCAGTGCCTCTAAGTTCCTTCTTCTCCCAACTATAACTCACTTGCAATGTGCATGAAGTATTTGAAAGAGTGTCAATCTAGGTACTTTTGAGCATTGAATGGATTTTGATCAGCATGTGCCAAATCCTGATTGTTGATTCATACAAGAA
>QEPC01006865.1:168623-197208 GCA_003113815.1 Sphenodon punctatus
GCCGCGTGCATATCCCACCCACCCACCCACTGCACACAAACCGGCACCCCCACGCACCCCCACCTGGTGGTGCCATGTAGAAATGGCGTGAAATTCCCATGTATTCAAATTCCCCCGACTTCATTCAGTACATAGATATGAAAACAGATTTTCAAGGAAAGAGTTTCTTTTTTTCATACAGCTATGAGTGGGGATGTATGAGGAGAAAAGAAGTTAGCTGTGTAATGAGAGAGCCAAGAGAGGAAGTATTAAAGTCAGGAAAGATAAAGGCAAATGGGTGAGGGGAAGACAAGGGAACATAGGATAGTTAGAGGAGCTTCAGAATGGCATGCAAGCTAAAATGGGAAGCCTTAATTGTTGGTATAAATGGAACAGGGTTTCTTTATATAGATTTAAGAGAAAGTCAGTTCTGACATTTGGATAGTTTAAAGTGCCCACACAAGGTGTACTACTGTTTGTTCTGGAACTGGGGCTGCATGGTGCAGTGTTTACCACAAGCCTGCTTACCTAGGTACTGTCTCTTGCCTCAGCCTACTGGCTGAATTTAGAACTGAAATTAATATTCATGGCAACATGAAGACTTGTTGAACTTTATTAATTCATTCTTGTACCTTCAACCTCAAAGTTCATATCCATAAGTGCAGACTTGAAAATAGAGCTGAAAGAAGGTACCTGCAAAAATTGGTAAACCATCAAATTTCCAATATCCAAATTGATCTGACAACCATCAGGTACTGATCGGGACACTGGGTACCTGGTTGTGACCTGATTTTTTGTATGAGATGTCCCAGAAGGTCAACTTCTGGTACTGATTTCTTGACTTTTCCATATACTGCCTCCCAACACCCATTTATCATTTTTCTGAGACAGAAAGCTGACTTCTGGTCCTGAAAGTCAACTTCTAGTCCTGGAAAACTACTTCTGGTAACATTTTTAAAATATCCCCTCCACCCCCCAATCTATCAACATCTGACATCTTTTATTGATTCTCTGTCACTGAAAATCAACTTCTAGTCCTGGAAATGCAACTTCCGGTCCAAGAAAAAACTACTTCTGGTCACTTTTTTGGTGGTGGTGGGGTGTCACGGAGTGCAGAGGGAGCACAGAGACTTGGGTTTAAGAATGGGAATCACTGCACTGCTGCTCCTTGTGCTGAGGGTCTGTGCGATTGGGTCAGACCAATCTTCTTTAATTTTATAGAATATAAATTTCTTCCATTCACTTTGTCTGTGTCTGCTGTCTATATCTAGATGTAGATGCAGATGTACCTTTACTTTGGATATTATTATTTTTTATGCTTTATTTATTTTGTCAGTTTGGTACTTCATTTTGAGACTTCATTCAGTCAGCTGAGGATTATTTACTGCAATCTGAGACTAATACTAATAAGAAAATAACCAAAACCAAAAAAAGAAATGAATATTCAAAATGGGCAACTGAAGTAGAAATCAATGGTGCTTCACTGGACCCAGTTCGCTGTTGGACAAAATGATTGACTTTAATATTCACCACAGATATTCATTTCAGCTCTAACTCTGCTTTTCCTCATTTTCATGAGTCAAAATGTGCTGTCAGACAGCACAGGAAGACCCCAGTGGACAGGGGCTGAAACAGTATGATGGGGCCCCTTGGGATTACAATGTGAAGGAGTGTGTTCACCTACTGTTTGAGAACTGAGATAGATTGGTGATTGGGGATTCTGCTGATATACCGACTGTGACAGAGTCAGAGGAACACCCCAAGATTGACCCCTCCTGACTGAACCTTGAGAGGCAGTATAGAAAGGGTTAATCCACTAAGGGCTGTGACCCCTTTTAGCGCCAAGCTATTTGGCTCAATCAAGATGCAGCACATATATCAAAAGGAAACAGTAAGTCAGTGCAGTGCCTGCTGCAGACAGAGACACAAAGAGCATAAGGAAGGTGCTAGCTGCTGTCTAGAGAGAACTCTAGGAAGTGGAGCTGGAAGCAGCCTGGAATAGACTACTTATAAGCTCCAGGAGACTAAAAAAAGTGTATAGGAAAAGTCTCCCCATAGACAGACTGTTAACAATCCAGGAGATACTGACTGTATCCCAGGAGGGAGAATTCCTATTAGTTGTCCCAGTGAGGACTGTTATTTATGTTATAGTTATATATGAATTTGAGGACCTACTGTTGTTTGGGAGAAGCCCCACATGGTGGTCTGGCTGGTTATAGGGGTGATGGGAGGCCAGACCTAAAAATCCCCACAGAGATGAAGCTTTGTCCAAGGCCAAGAACCTTGAGCTATTGGGTATTTTCAGACATTACGAGATCACAGTCAATTCCCTGTGGTGGTTGTGACCACGTAACGTCTGATGGGGGGAATGGATGTTCCCCCCCAGATGTTCACCACGGTCAATCGCGGTGGGGAATCACATTAACCATGCAATCGGCTGAACCGGCGGGGTCGGTGGTGATCGCTTGGTGAAGGCGATTCCCGGCCACGATGAACAGAGCTGTCACATCTGGATGGTGACCATGGCCTGGAATCCCCGTAGGGATTCCGGCCGCATGTTGCGCAGCCCCGCCCCTCCCCGATTCCCTGCCGGGAGCCCCCGGCACGTCTGTTAGGCCGTGACGCGGTGGCCCCAGTGGGGGATCAACAGATTGGTTCCGTGATGGGGTCAATTGGCCCCGTCATATCTGAAAATACCCATTAGTGTATACAAGTTTATGTGGGGCTGTGCACAAGCTAATTCCCCATACAGATGACTAGCCATACCCTAATTAGGGGAACAGGGTGCAAGCCTCTGCCCCAACCACTCTACTGCACAGTAGGGATGGGCGAACGTGGTTCAGAAATTCGGAGTTCGGACTGGACTCGACCTGTTTTCAATACCTTTTATTACATAGCCAAAGGCCATTGTAAGCAATAACACAAATAGAATAAAATAAGAACAACATTATCATCATTATGTAGTTCAGCATAACCAAAGAGTATAACAAATACAATCTCTGTTCCAGGTACCAAAATACAATCCACAACATAGGTAATCATAACCGCACATAACCTCCAATCCTCCCACTCATTGCAACTCAGTTCCTCCCCAGCTTGAGTCTCCAACCCAGGGTATCAATCAATATATTACTGTAGGCCAACCGGCCAATACAAGATAAGAATACAGCATTCAAAATACAACCAGCAATAGCAACATTCGGAATATAAATGGTTCATTTCCCAATAAACCCTAGGTGGGCCTCCCTGATCTGGAGATAAATCTGACAGAACTTAGCTACTGATCTAGACCTCTCCGAATCCATATAAGTAAGGAGAGTTTTGGATAAAGCACCCAAATCCTGCTGTCCTACACAGTACCGGCCCAAGAACTCCCTTTTGGGGCCACTGAGAGCTGCACAGTGAAAGAAAATATGAATGCAAGAATCTACTTAATGCAACTCGCAAAGCTGGCAGACTCTCTCATGTCTCGGCATCCAATTATATCGCCCTTCTATCAGAGCTGAAGGGTAGGAGTTACACCTGAAACAGGTGAACGCCCTTCTACGCTCTGAGTCCAGTCATGTGAATAGATAGCTGGAGTTTGGACAGGGGGGGACTCGGCCTGTTCAGACGGCCGAACCCAAATCCGAATCCGAACACAAACTGACCGAACCGAACTAAATTCTGAACGTCAAAGTGACCAAACAGTTTGGTCAGTTTGGATCGCGTTTGGGTGAGTTCGGGTGGCAAAAACGTGTCACTGGAAGGCAAAATGTGACAGGGAGGGGGAGTCAGCTGAGGAGCAGACTTCCAGGCATCAGGGGTGGAGAGGCTTGGAGTAGCAGCCAGCCTGTCCAATCACTATCCCTTTTCGCCTCAGACCACTGGCTTCGCAGTCTGCGATTGGCCATGGGCTAGGCTGCACGGAGCCAATGGGGCTTGCGGTGAGGCGGGCGCAGCAAGAAACAAAACTGATTGCCTCCCCCCTTCCCAACACCTTCTGAGTAATCACTGTTCCTGAACAGTAGGCATTTTAGAAGGGTCCCTCTCTCCCAGCAGTTTTTGTTCCTTCCTATTCCTGATCCATTGCCATCCTCCTCTTATTTCACCCAACCAACCCATTTACCTCCATATTATCATTTATTTAGATTATATTAGATAGTGTTATTTTTTTTTACCCCTCCCTGTGTTCAATATTCCTTCCTGCCTCCCCCCTCCATTTAATCATTCCCCTCTCCCTCTTATTCCATACCTGATTATTCCCTTCCCTCTTTTTAAGTTTTGGATTTATTTTGGGTAGGATTATTATTAGATTGATTTTCATTTCAGTTTTGTACTCCTACCTGTGTTCTTTGTGTTTCCCCCTGTGTAATATTGTGTAGATAGATAGATAGTTATTAGATAGATAGTTACTAGATAGATATACATAGTAGTTAGCTTAGACTTCATTCTGACATTAGTTTAGTTAGCATAGCCGCAGCGGCAGCAACGTTCGATTTAAAGCAACGCGCACTTCCGGTGTGAATGCACCTAGTGCGCACAATTCAGCGTTATACTGAATTTTTTTAATGTTGGTTTGAGCAGCTTTTCAAACTGCAATCCACTAGTTTGCATAATGCTGAATTGTGCGTTCTAGGTGCATTCACACCAACCAGGAAGTACGTGTTCCTTTAAATCGAACGTTGTTGCTGCAGCGGCTTTGCGAATCAAGCGAACGTCAGAATGAGTTCTTAGTTATAGAGATAGCTAGAGATACAGTGTATTTGTAGGACAAGGCCTTTGTAGTAAATTATTAGGATATTCCATTTAGTTCAATAGGTTTTAGAATAGTTAATAGCAGTTAGATTTAGTGTAGATATAGATATATATATAAAAGAAAACATCCACTCCAGCCCCAGGACCCACCATTAGGGTTCTGAGGCCTACGTTACTGTCAGGGAGGGCTGAGGCCAATATGTTTCTAGAAGCTTCCACTCTAGCCTCAGGACCCACCATCATGGGTCTGGGGCCATCATTCCTCGCACAGAGGCGATGTCATTCCACTGCACCAAGAAACAGCCACTCCAGCCTCAGGACCCGCCATCAGGGTTCTGTGGCCAAGTGAGAGGCAGGGAGGGCTGTGGCTGTGTAGATATGTATCTAGAAGCTGCCACTCTAGCCCCCGGACCAACATCATGGGTCTGGGACCATCATTCCTCACACAGAGGCACTGTCATTCCACCGTATGAAGAAACAGCCACTCCAGCCCCAGGACCCACCATCATGGTTCTGGGGCCAAGTTACAGGCCGGGAGGGCTGTGGCCAATATCCAGAAGCTGCAACTCTAGCCCCAGGACCCACCGTCATGGGTCTGGGGCCATCATTCCTTGCACAGAGAGCCTTTTTCCGAATGCCCAAACTGAACCGAACATGCCCGAACAGAACGACCGAACCCAAACGCGGTGACAGAACCGAACGGTCGAACGAAATGGCCGAACCAAACCTGACCGAACATAATGGCGGAACCCGAACCATGATCTGTTCACCCATCCCTACTGCACAGCAGACTTCTTGATTGTTTTAGGCAAGCTGGTTTTGGAGGTGCTGTCGAGATCGCCCAAACTGTTTTGTGTGATTTCAACATACACGTTAAGGCCCGATTTTCAGAGGAAAGCAGGCGTTCTTGTTGACCATGAAAACCATGGGCCTATCATACATAACATCTGGCCTGACATATGAAGCTGGGCACATGCTGGATGTTTTGTTATGCACCAGCCTGGACACAGGGGTCTGATTATGGGGGGGTGGTCATCATGACAGCATTGTCATTACCGCCTAAGAGCCTGGATCTCTTCCCTCTCCCCCCTCCCCCCCCCCAATCAGGTTGGTGGACCAGTTAGGATGGTCTGCCCCAAAGAGACCAATGAATCCAATGTCCCCTTCAGAACCTGGGATCTGAGTGTCTAGCACTGATTAATATTCCTAAGTCTAACCTTTATCTTTAACAGAGGCATTGCTTACCATAATGCCACAAGGAACTATATGCAGGATTTAAAAGGAGTTGATAACTGAATTACTTTGAATGGAGGAGAAGGTAAGATATAATGGAATGAAAAGTAGAGCAACAACAAAAAAAAAAGCTCACTTCTAATAAGCAGGTACTATTTCATAGTCTGTCTTTGCTGCCATTTTTGCCATTGAGAAATTATTCGGCATTTTTCATCCTAGTCATAAAAATCTGAACTGAAAAAAAAACAGCAATATTGATTTCTTAACCCAGTGATCAAAACCCAGTTTTTAAAACTCAAACTCTCCCTGGGTCCTTGTCGTCTGCCTTTAAATAAAGTCATCATTAGCTTGTACAATTAGAAGATGAAAAATGAAGAATTTGCACATCAAAGGAAGACCTGTGTGCTAATTAGCATTTACAAAAACTGAAAGATAGCATGAAAATATACACTATATATCATGGTAAGTATGAAGTAGCTTGCATTCTGGTCAGGATTGCGTCCGGCTGCAGAACAAATGTTCATGAGACCACTTTGGACCAGGCCAGGAACAGTAGAATACCACATGTGATAGCCTGCTGTATCCTGGTCGGGCAGGCCATTCCACAGGCCATTCCACAGGCTGCGAATCTGGAGACCTCTGGAGTCAGTCTGGGAAAGCTGCCACCACGCCCAGGAAACTTCCCGTACATCCCGTACTGCAATCTGCATCTCACACAGGTCTCCCACTGAGCCACTTATCTCCACTACAGTCTATTCAAAATTCATCTGCGAGACTCACCTTCCTTTCACACTGTTATGACCATGTAACCCCTCTCCTTAAGTCACTACACTGGCTCCCCATCTGCTTTCGCATACAGTTCAAACTTCTCCTACTCACACCTACTTGCTCTGCAGCTCCTCAGTACCTCTCCTCTCTTATCTCCCCCTACTCATGTGACCTCCGTTCTTCAGGCAAGATGCTTTTATCTATGCACTTCTCCTCCATTGCCAACTCCCAACTCCTTCCACCTTGCTGCACCATATGCTTAGAACAAATTCCCTAAGGTGGTGTGTCAGGCCACCTCCCTGTCCATATTAAGGTCCCATCCACTTCTTCAAGATCGATTTTAAATCATGAACCCAGGCCTTATCCCGTCCTGATTTTATTTTAAATTTTTTGGGATTTGAGATGGTGTAGCAGTTGGAATTTGAATGGTGTAGCAACCTTTATTTACCTATACCAGTGGCTAAGACCCCAGCTGCAGTCCTTACTCAAAATACTTCAATTGAATACTAAGCTGTGACCAGCGTACCTAGATATTGGTAATATTGCCTTTGTTTCCTTTTTTTCCTTGCTGAAAAATATATACATAATTGATAAGAAGTAGAGCTGCAAGCTGAATAAATTTTTAGTCAATTCACTTGTTTTTTTTAACCAATTAATTTAATTCACTTGTTGCTTTTAACCAATTAATTCTCCAAATAATCAATTAAATGCTGACACTACAGAGTCCCAGTACATCTTCATCTTCTGGAAAATGAACACATTCATTTTTGTTATTTTAGTTGTCGATAAGACTGTTTTATGTTTTTATTTTTAGAGGCACATACCCCTATTCTGATTGGTCATTCATTTATCAGTGCTTCCAGTCGTAACAGTAAGCAATAAGAATAAAAAAGTTACACTTAAATTATGCCTTTTGTCTGTAGAGCTCAACAAATGGATATCATTCTAAAAAGGAAGAAACTGAGGTGAAGTAAACAAGTGCTGTGAAGACTGAACACACAGTAGAGACCTTAGGTTTTTTAAATATTTGTTTGTTTGGCATAATCCTAAATTCTGGGCTAAATTTTTGATATGAATATGCTGTTAATATTAAAACAGCCCATTTATTTATTTATTTATTTTTATTAATTATATTTATTATTATTATTATTATTATTGGTAGTAGTAGTAGTAGTAGTAGTAGTAGTAGTATTAACACTTTGGTTGTTCAAAGTGCTTTACAATACTTACCTTGCACATGACATTCATGTAAGGTAAGTCATTATTATTACCATTTTGCAGATGGGGAACTGAGAGACAGTGACTCTATGGCTAAGACAGAATTTGAACCTTAGCCATGCAAAGCCAGCTCCAACACCCAAGCCAGTAGGCTACACCGATTTTAATCAAAATATGCTTTTGTTCCAGTGCCACTTTGCTTAAACATTTATATAGCACTACATTTACACTGGGGGCAGCACTGCCCCCAGCTTCAGGGTTGCCCCCAGGGTTGCCCCCAACCTGCAGAGGAAGAGGATTGGGCCTGAAAGGCCAAGGCAAAGTGTGCATGGAGCCTAAGTTGTAATCAAGCACAATATGTGAGACTGTACAACTTATTTACTGCTCCATGGCATGGAACCGAAGGTGAGAGCATTAACTTACAATTTTCATTCTTTTTGGAGCATGATTGAATTTATAAAGGACATAACTTCTCTCTTAAACAAAAGTTTTTTTAGGTATAGAATCATATAAATAAATAAATACACTCATGTATTTAATTAAATAAAGCTCACAACTCCTAGGAGTGGCTTAATTTGAATCAAAGGAGAAGTAATGAGTGATGTGAAAATGAAGGCAATGGGAAATTAAAAAGGAAAGAAGAAAAGGAATGTGTGGAGAGCCAAGCTTGGATTTCACCTCTGCTCATGCCAATTAGAGATGGACCTGAGCTATGAAGTTTCATCTCTGCATCTGAATCCAAATCTGAAATTCCACAAAATCAAGGAGTGTGTAGCCAAACGACTAGGTATTCAGCAGCCATAGAATCATAGGCTTGTAGGATTGGAAGGCACATCTAGTGCAACCCCAATTTTCCAGAGCAGAATGGTTATAGCATCGCAGTCAGATCTTTTCTACACAGTTCTTGATAGCATTCAAGAAAGGAGATAGCACAACTTCCCTGGGCAACCAATTTTGACCAGCTGACTGTGGTGGGAAAGAGGAGACCAAGATAGGTCCCCAGTTTCCCTGGATCCAGCACTCAATAAAATAATTGGTTTTTTTGGTAAAGAAATACCATACATGATAGCCAGGTGTTCCTTCCTTTCTGCAGCGCGGTGGCAGCTACCCCGGGCTGACTCCCGAGGTCTCCCGATGTGCAGCCTGGGTTAGCCACCACCGTGCCTAGGGAACGGCCTGCTCAACCAGAATACAGTGTATGTTTGCCTAACCTGTTTCTGTGGTTGGTTAGGTTTCTTAGCATACTGATTTGCAGAGTCTGTCGGCACATAGAGTTCCATAGATTTTGCTCTCATTTGATCAGTCCTCAGTTGCTTTAATTCTTGGTTGGTGTTTTCATTACACAATGCCTGCTTATCAAAGGGGAGGTTTGAGATAACATGTTGAGCCTTTTGTGACAAGCCAGACGTTCTAAGCCAGGAATGTCTTCTCAATACTATTGGAAAAGCCATGGAAAAACCAGAAGAGTCAGAGATATCAAATCACAAGATAAATACTTAGATAGCTCCCTCCCGTCTTGGATTGTAGGCATAAAGCAATCTCTCCTCTCCTCAGGGAGTTCTCGTAGTACGTTATAGACAGTATCCCATAATATGTAACTGTATCTGGCCATTAGTGTAAGGTAATTTCCTATACAAATCCCCATGGTTGTAGATGAGTAAATCTTTTCCCCCAGTGCATTCAATCTCTTACCCTCTATATCTGAGGGTTGGGGTGGTATTTTCCCTGTACGTGACTGTTCCAAGGAGGCAAATGAAATCAGGGAATTAGGCTCAGGATGTCTAATCAGGAAGTCATGATTGTCATTTGGCACCGGATACATTGGGTATTTTTCAGACGTTACGAAATCATGCTCAACTACAGTCAATCAGCAGTGGGGGCGAATGGTCCCGTAAAGTCTGTTTGAATCCCGCCAGATGTTCACCACAGTGAACCACTGACAAGAATCAAAATAACCATGCTTTCGAGGATAGTCCAGGGGCAATCTCCAAAAGCGTTGTCAAAGTGATTCCCGCCGGGGGTGAACTCCCGGAGGGAATTACTTCCGCCCCCAGCAGACATGATGTTAACACACTCAACGATGGTGGAATTCACCGTGGTTGAGCATGTCAACGTCACGTCTGTTCCCTGACCATGGCCTGGAATTGGCGGCCGTGCTTGCCGCCGATTCCAGGCCATGGTCAATATCCCGGGGGGGCGGGTGCCATGACCGCATTGGCTGCAGTGCCTGCCCATTTCCCAGATGGCGGGCTGGTGGGGGAGCATGGGGGTCAGGGCTGTACAGCTGCACATAGCGCCGCACAGCCCCGCCTCCTCCCCAGATTCCCCGCCAGGATCAGTCGACACGTCTTTTGATGTGCTGGTATTGATCCCGGCTGGGAAACACTGGGGTGATTCCGTGATGGGGTGAATGCTACCCTGTCACGTCTGAAAATACCCATTCTTAACGCCTTTCAAACTACAGGCTGTGCTGTTACTGTGTCCTTCCATATGCCATCTAATCTATCTGATAATGCATCAGTCAGTGGTATTGCTGTTCTTTCCCTGGCCCCAATGGACCAGATGTCAAAAAACCTGTAAGGTTCTTTCCTATTGGGATTACTAAAGGGATTCCCTCTGCTGTAGCCATTCTGCCTATCAGCTCCTGAAAAGCTTTAAAGTCATCTGGAGTTGACACAGAAGACTTATTCATATCCCTATCCCCAATTTCATCTTGAGGTTGTGGGGAAGCAGCGCAATCTCTCTCCTGGTAGGTGTTCTCTTCATCATTTGAAATCTGTGCTGCAGGTGACACCCATCCAGTTGATAACAAGGCTTCCAGATCAGTGTGTAGATCTGCACTTGCTTCTTGCAAAGGATCACCGTGGTGGTCAACATCACCCCCCATCAACGGTACTGAATATGGTACTAAAGCTACGGTTCAGCTGGTGCTGAATACATTAGTGTGAATGTGGAGAGGCAACTCAAAGAAGAATCTATGTTGTCAAAATTTGAACCTATTCCCCCTTGTTCCATTTTCTGTGGCAGATCCACCTACAGACATGTAGATCCACCTACAGTTCATTATAATAGAATTTTAAAAATGTATGGTGGCAGGCGTAAGAGGGCAAGTAGCTTTTTAAAAAACAGACAAAGGGTGTTTTGAAGGCCATTTTTACATGGACCCTCCCCCCCCCCCCCCGGCCTGGGTGTACGGGCAGGTGTGCAGTGGGAGGGGGCATCTGTGTAAACACGACAGTGGTGGGTGCACGGATGCACACCCATCCCCCCAAACAGCATGGGTGGTGGGTGGGGGTGCATGCTCCCATGCAACACCCACATACACCCATCACCCACCCACAGAGCAAGGGGCTCCAATGCCCAATGCTCTATGGGTGGAGGTGGGTGTGCATCAGTGGGAATGACTGTACACCTACCTCCACCCACCACGGCCAAACCTATCCACCCACCCACCACGGTCCATTTAAAAAGGGCCTATATGAGCAAGGTGATCGGGGGTGGGGTCCATGGCCGCTGAGGTGCACTGCTGTGGATTACCTACTTAGGTGGAGTGCGTGGAGAGGGATTCAAACAGGTGGCTCCCAGCATGGCTATCAAAGCCACAGAGCTAAGCTGTCGTGCAATCTGTCTGCCACGGACCTGGGGGAAGGGGAGTGCCAGACTTGCCTTTGCAATTGGCATCTTCCTAGCATGAGTGCTCCCAGCCAGTTTTTGTGACTTGCAAAGGCCGTGTCCACCACCCACAAAGACTATGCTCCTTTTCACACAGACACTCTAACACTGATAAAATGGGTGTCACATTTTATTATGCATGTTTCAGGGCTACAGGTGTGCTCTATAGGTGCCCTGCAACATGTATAATAAAATGTAACTCCCATTTTATCAGTGTTAGAGTGTCTGTGTGAAAAAGGCCCATGAGTGGCCTTACACATTCACACCAGTCTGCTGCCATGGCTGGCTGCTCCAGTTCATAATGGGCAGAGGCTTTGGCCGCCCATTGCCATGGAGCTGTTCGGAACGTTGACTTGACTTGCACGGAGCACTCCGGATTTCCTGGCAGTGCTCCATGCACAGTCACGAGTGGGTGCTCCGTGGTTCATGGGAGCGCTCATCCCCAGTTCCACATTCAAATAGGCATTAGGCTCTGTGGCTCCTGGCCAGCACCTGCTGCATGCCAGTGTTTGCTTTGTCCTCTACCCAGCTGCTGCATACCAATCTTGGGACACTCTTGGCAAGGTTGGGGAAGGGACAGTGTCAGAGAGGCACTTTTGGAAGCACTTCTTGAAGGCATGGAAAGGAAACATTTTGGTTTTATGTTATTGGGTTTTTTTGTTTTTAATTTTTGATAAATGAAAATGGGCATTTTCATTTGTTATAAAAAGAAATGAATAATATTTTTAAAACAAAATTGGAAATGAAAATGAAATTGATTTTTTTTCTTGTGGCCACCCAAGTTGCCATTAAAGTATCATCATCATGCATCCAAACCTTCCTACATCTAAAACAAAATTGCAATATGGTGATATTTCTGTAGTCATGATAGTTCCTTAAACATAACTTGTGGAACATAGAATTGTATCTCTTAAAATGGGATGGTCCCTTATTTATTGAGGTAGTTGATGAGCCCAAGAAGGATGTTGACCCAGCAGGGTGGCTTTGGCTAATTCTCAAGCAAAGGGAAGTGAAAGGAGCAGAATGAGGAAAGTTAGAGCAGGTTTGAAATGGAGTAAAGGGACAACAGTCACACTGCTAAAATTGGCTCGCAACAGCCATAAAAATGTAATTTTTTGGCACTAGCACTCCATAGAGGTTTTTAATCACTGCCCATAGGCACAAATTACCCAGCTGTGAGACATTACCGGTTCAATAAAAAACAATAATATGATGCATCTGTGATAATTTAATATAACAATCAGCTCTGGTGAGACTTTTGCCAAAAGGGACATATGGCTGTTAATGACAAATCTTTCATCTTCCCAAATCAATATATTTTACACAGCCAGCAAAAGACCTCCTACCCACATAGATGCTGTATTGGCTAGCAAAGTAGAGTCCTTGGAAGATCCAAGCTGGGCTTTGCAGAGATATTGGGGAAATGACTATTCTTCTATCCACCTCCGTTGGTTCTTCCAAGTCTTGCTTCAAGTTCAGGCTTTAAAAAAGGATAAAACCACATGTGATGGTGTCACAACAAGTCCTGGGAAGGAAAATACTGGGCAACATCATCCGGGCACCAGATGATGTCATCCGGGCGACGTCATCCGGGTACCATCATCCAGTTCAGGGTACCGGAAACACATGACTGAGGCTGGGGAGCTGTCCCGCTAGCCTCATGGCCAGAGTACAGCTGGGAGCACAAGTGTGTGGAAGGTCAGTCAGTCTCACCTGTGCTTCCCCTGCACCACCCCCTGCCATGATGAGCAGCCATGGTGGCCAATGAGACACAGCTGCGGCCCCTGACCCGAGCCAGGAAAGCCGCAGTCACACAGACGTGCTTGGCCCCTTTAGTCCACTGTTGCCCATTTTGGTCCAGGCAGGTCATAGCCTGGGCTATAGGGATGTGCGAACGCAGTTCGGTCATTAGGTGTTTGGCCTGAACTCGGCCCGTTCGTATGGCCGAACGAACGGCTGAACCGAATGCCCGAAGCCTCAAACAGTTTGGCACCATTTGGATGAGTTCGGGCACGTTCAGGAAGGAAAAAAAGGCTGGAAATCCTGGGGGGTGGGCATCTTAGAAGCAGACTTCCTGGTGGCAGGGGGGGGGGCAGGGAGAGGCTTGGACTAGAAGCCACCCTGCCCTATCACCATCCCTCTTATCCTCAGATCACTGGCTTCATAGTCTGCGATTGGTCACGGGCTACGTTGCACAAAGCCAATGGAGCTTGTGGTAAGGCGGGCACAGCAAGTAACAAACGTCATTGCCCTCCCCCCTTCCAATTCCTTCTGAGTTAGTCACTGATCCTGTCAGCAGGTGTTTTCTGAAGTCTCCCTCTCCCAGAAGTTTGTGTACCTACCAATCCATTGCCATCCTCCTCCTATTTCACACATTTTCACACATTTACCTCCAGTAGTTTCATTTATTTAGATTAGATTAGATTAGATTTAGGTGTTATTTTTATTTTTTACCCCTCCCTGTGTTCTTTCTCCCTACCCTCCATTGAATCCTTTCCTCCTCCCTGTAGATATTCCACCCCTGATTCCCTTCCCCTGTTTTTGGATTTATTTAGAGTAGCATTAGATTGATTTAGCTTTCATTTCAGTTTTGTACCCCTCCCTGTGTTGTTTGTTGTGAGCTGTCTGTGCCCCCTCCTCCTCCGTCCTTGTGTATATATAGATAGATAGATATTAGATAGTTACTATAGATAGATAGTTGTAAGAGTTAACTTAGTTATAGAGTTAGATAGAGATAGTGTGTAGTGATTAAGTTTTAATATTTTATAGTTTGTTTGTAGGACTAGGCCTTTGTAGATATTAGATAATATTCCATTTAGTTCCATAGGTTTTAGAATAGTTAATAGCAGTTAGAGTTAGTGTAGATATATATAATATTAGATTACCAATTTGAATAAATACATAAAATATTCCTGTGCATTCTGTGGGTGGGAGAAATGGAGAATGGAAGCAGCAGGAGAGGTTGGCCTGTTGCCCGTAAGGCGGGCAATGGGGCACGTGTAAGAGGTGGCAGGGGTCGTAACAGCAGAGTGGCAGCAGGCATCAGCATCAGCCTGAGCCCATCACTACGCCCCAAACAGCACAGGCCTGATTTTGGCAGTCAGGCTTCAGAGGCTCCCAGCTGTGGCACTAGGGGTGTGGTTCGGCATCACCTCTTGCCAGCCTCATCCACTGCCACGAAGGGCACTGGAGGGCCTGAAGTCCAGGAGGCTGCGGCTGTCTCTGCTGTGGCTGCAGGAGCAGGTGCAGGTGCTTTGGGGTCGGATGTTCATCCAGGATCACCAATGTCCCTGACCCCCATTATTGAGGTGATCCCCAGCAGTCAAAGGTTGGTGGATCTCACCCCAGCTGCTAGAGGCAGGTCCGATTCCTGGGCAATGGCAGCAGGGAGGGGAACAGCAGCAGCAGCAGCAGCAGAAGTAACTATAGGGGATACAGGGAGAGTGGCAGCAGCATGGTGGGCAGTCCATCAGCCTCAGGGTCCCAGTACTCCCCTTCGCGGGGGAAGATATCTCATATTGGGGACAGCAACACAGATACTAGTCCTGTGGAGGAGATGTCTGGTGCTGAGCTGATGGCTCTCCCTCTGAAAGCTGTGACACCACGATGTTCTGACCCTCCCAGCAGCGCTGTCAACAGTGCATCACCCAGTGTGGGCCAGAAGGCAGGAAGGGGCAAAAAATCCTCCTTCTGGGTGCTTTTTATGTTGGTGTGGGGATCCCATGGAGGTGCACTGCAATTTGTGCCAGAAGGTGGTGAAGCATGGGCAGGTGCTCACCAACCTTGGCACAACTGCCTTGTTGAGGCACCTGAAGGAATGCCAGAGCGTTGTGCTGCTAAGCATGCAGGCAGGGGCAGTGGACACCAGCAGGTTCCCAACTGCAGCGTCCAGTCATCCCCCTCCATCAGCGGGCAAGCATCCTCCTAGAGAAGCTACCTCTAGCAGCAGGAGCGGTATTGCTGCTAAGAGGGAAAAACAGCAGCAACAGCAGAAACAGCATCAGTGGACTATGGAGGAACTGGGATGGGGGCAGCTGCAAAGTCCATCAGCAGCTTCAGGATGTGGAGAGCGACGTGGCTTTCAACTGAAAATCACACACATGTTGGGGGAAATGATAGTACTGGATCAGCAGCCCTTCTCAGTGTTCGGGGACATGGGGTTTAGGTTCCTGATTGGGATCCTGGCCCCCCAGTTTAAGCTGCCCTTGCACATCACCCTGAGTCAGCAGGTGGTGCCAGGCATGTACCAGGCTTTAAAGGAGTGAGTGAGGGAGCAGCTGGCAAGGTCTGGGGGTGCCACCGTCCACTTCACCACAGACCTATGCTCGAGTAGGAATGTGCAGCATGCCTATTTAGCAGTAACAGCACACTGGTGGCAGGACCCAGAGGCAGCATTTGGCAGTGGCAGGAGGGGTCCCAAAGCAGGGTATAGGTGGGTCCTGCTTCAGGCAGAAGTAATGGATGGCCCCCACACAGCTCGGAACATCAAAGCAGCCCAGACTGCCATGGTGAGGGAGTGGGTTACGACAGGCACACCCTTCACCAAGGGGTACGTGGTGACGGACAAAACGGACAACATATTGAGGGCAGTCCGAGAAGGAGGCTTCACCAGCAACCCTTGTGCCACACGCACTCTTCACCTGGTGGTCAGGGACGCTCTGGGCTTGGGAGAGAAGGGGATTGGGGCAGGTACCCTTAGCTCCCTGATAGAGAGGGGGAGGAAGCTGGCCAGTTTTTTTAACTGCAGCGTGAAGAGCAGCGACCTCCTCTGGATGAAGCAGGCCAAGCAAGGCTCCTCGGTGCACCAGCTGGTGCAGGATGTGTGCACACGTTGGAATTCCACGTTTCTGATGCTCGAGTGACTTCTCGAGCAGAAAGCTGCCTTGCATCAGGTTCAATTGGTGATGGATAGCAGGGCACCTCCAGGGTACAACTGCTTGGAATGGGAGATCCTGGCTCACACAGTCTTTGTTCTGAGACCATTCTTGGCTGTGATGGAGACCATCAGCTCCTCCACCGCCACTATCAGCCAAATGACCCCTCTGGTAGAGAGTCTCCTGAGGATGCTGGAGGAGATTCTGCAGGGGCAGGATTGTGGCAGGAAGTTGGCAGATGAGGCAGTTCTCCTGGTGTGGCAGCTGAAGGCAGGGCAGAAGGCGTGGTTTGATGAGCTTCTGCAGCACGGAAAATATGTGTTGGAATCCATGCTGGACCCCAGGTCAAGGGCAGCGTGGCACACCAGACAGCACTTTATGGGCACTGGAAGGGTGAACTGGTGGAGAGGGTCCAGCAGGCAAAGCGGCCTTTGGAGAGTGTGCGGCAGCAACAGCAGGATGCCCCTGGGGATGGTGGGAGTGGGAGCAGCCACCCCTTTCAGCCGGCGGGGTCTATTCCTGCCCCCAGTCCTAGCAGTAGCAGCACCAACAGCAGGCTGAGAAGCAGTATCACCCCTATTGCCAGCAGCAGCACCAGCAGCTCCTATATGCAGGGCACACTTGCGAGGGCTTGTGCACAGCAGGGCAGGCAGAGTGGCTGAGGGCAGTGGTGGAGGTGGTGCCAAATGACAGTTATGTGAATGAGTACGACACCGCCTCAGCAGCAGTGGAGAGCTACCTGGAGGAGGAGCCATGCATCTAACTCAGCAGTGATCCCTTGGACTACTGGGCTGGCAAGAGCAATGTGTGGCCGGTCCTGTCCAACGTGTCCAAGGGTCTCTTATCCTGCCCACCAATGAGTTTCCCCAGTGAGTGGGTGTTCTTCATGGTGGGTGACAATTGCTCGCTGCACTGCCTGAGACTGGTGGCCAAATTGGTGGAGCAGTTGCTTTTTATAAAGGTGAACCTTCCGCTGCTGGGATTCCGCAAGCTTCCCCATGACATGTATTGATTGTGCAGTGGCTCACACCATCCCATGCCAGGGGCAGTCTTGGTACAGGGCTCCTCCTCAATCTGGGCTGCTGTTGTGCTGAGGTGCTGTCCCTTCCGCCCAATGCCCAGCCCCCACCCTGCCTCTCTCTCTCTCTCTCTCCCTCGCTAAGTGGCCTCAGCTGGCCTATCTGACTGACCTCATGATGAAGAGTGGCATTGGGAAGCTGTAAGCCTGCCAGCCGGCCTCTATCTAGATGATCTCAGCCTTCCTATATGACTGGCTCTCTCTCGCGCATGCTGCACAGTCTACACCGGCCTATCTGAGTGCCCTTCCAAGGTCCCAGCCTGCCTTCCCTACTTCCTCTCATGCCACACTGCTTGTCTGCCTTCCCGCCCAGGTTGCCAAGATCAAACCCTGCCTCAGTGTGCCTTCTGCTCATGTCATGCTGCCTATCTTCCCACCCACCCAGGTTGCCAAGATCAAATCCTGCCTCAGACAGCCGTCTGATGCTCATGCCACACTGCCTGTCTGCCTGCCTGCCTGCCCAGGCAGCCAAGATCAAACCTTGACTCAGCCAGCCTTCCAATGTTTATGCCAAGCTGCCTGTTTGCCCGCCTGCCTGCCCAGGTGGCCAAGATCAAAGCCTGCCTCAGTCTGCTTTCCAATGCATATCCCACGCTGCTTGTCTGCCGGCCCACCCAGGTGGCCAAGATCAAAACCTGCCTCAGTCTGCCTTCTGCTCATGCTACGCTGCCTGTCTGCCCGCGCGCCCGCCCAGGTGGCCAAGATCAAACCCAGCCTCAGTCTGCCTTCTACTTATGACATGCTGCCTGTCTGCCCACCCGCCTAGGTGGCCAAGATCAAACCCTGCCTCAGTCTACCTTCTGCTCATTCCACGCTGCCTTTCTGCCTGCCCGCCTTCCCACCTGTCCAGGTGGCCTAGATCAAAGCTGCCTCAGTCTGCCTTCTGTTCATGCCACGCTGCCTGTCTGCCCACCCGCCTGCCCACCCAGGTTGCCAAGATCAAACCCTGCCTCAGTCTGCCTTCTGATGATCATGCCACATTGGTTGTCTGCANCCTGCCTCAGCCAGCCTTCTGATGATCATGCCACATTGGTTGTCTGCATTCCCACCCGCCCAGGTGACCTAGATCAAAGGCTGCCTCAGTCTGCCTTCTGCTCATGCCATGCTGTCTGTCTGCCCACCCTGTGTGCAAAGCTGAAACCCTGCCCCGGCCTGCCTACATCTCACTCCAAGGTGCCTGTCTGGCTACCCTGGCAACCCTGGGTGATGTTCCCCACTTGCCTGGCAATACCGCTGCTGCTGTCTACTGGTCCATGGGTGCTGCCCTTGCAAATCCAAATGTGCCCACGCAACCCTGCTGCTGCAATCTGCTGCTGTCTGGGAGCTCTTCCCCAGCAAATCCTACCATTCTGGATCCATGGGTGGTGTGCACAGGCAAATCCTACTGCTGCCATCTATGCTGTTCCATGGGTTCTGTGCCCGGGCAATCCAATATCTTCTGCTACTGCCAATGCCACCTCTGCTGTCTGTGCTATGGATCTGTGCCCGGGGAATGCAATGTCTGCTACTGCTTCCAATGCCACCTCTGCTGTCTGTGCTATGGGTTCTGCTACAGGGCAATCCATCCAATGTCTGCTGCTGCTGCCAATGCTGCCTCTGCTGTCTATGCCATAGATTCTACTACCGGGAAATCCAATGTCTGCTGCTGCTGCCAATGCTACCTCTGCGGTCTGTGCCAAAAGGTTCTGCTACCGGGCAATCCAATGTCCACTGCTGCCGCCAATGCTGCCTCTGCTGTCTGTGCCACCGGTTCTGTGTTCCAGAAATTCAATGTCCGCTTCTGCTGCCTCTGTTGTCTGTGCCATGGGTTCTTCTACCTGGCAATCCAATGTCTGCTGCTGCTGCCAATGTTACCTCTGCTGTCTGTGACACGGGTTCTGTGCCTGGACAATCCAATGTCCTCGCTCCTGCCAATGCCACCTCTGCTGTCTGTGCCACGAGTTCTGTGCCCCAGCATTCCAGTGTCTGCTGATGATGCCAATGCTATCTCTGCTATCTGAGCCATGGGTTTTGCTACTGGAAAATCCAATGTCTGCTACTGCTGCCAATGCTGCCTCTGCTGTATGTGTCATGGACTCTGTGCCCCGGCAATCCAATGTCCATTTCTGCTGTCTCTGCTGTCTGTGCCATGGGTTCTGCTACTGGGCAATCCAATGTCTTCTGCTGCTGCCAATGCTGTCTCTGCTGTCTGTGCCATGGGTTCTGTGCCCCAGAAATCCAATGTCTGCTGCTGCTGCTGCTACCAATGCTGCCTCTGCTGTCTGTGCCATAGGTTCTGTGCCCCAGAAACCCAATGTCCAATTCTTCTGCCTCTGCTGTGCCATAAGCACTGTGCCCCGGCAATCCAATGTCTGTTACTGTGTGGCCATGTGATTCATCAGCAGGCAAAGCTTGTCCAATTGGCAGAATAGCTTGTTGAAAACCAGAGATTAGGATGCAATCCTGGAACGCCCGGCCAAGCAGGAGTGTAAGCCACCGAGCCCTGTCCTCTGGGCCTCTTCCACTGCCCCACTGATGCCAGACAGCCTACGATGTCTGGGCGAGCAGGGGCGCCAGCCACTCCAGCTCCAGAACCCACCATCAGGGTTCTAGGGCCATCATTCTGCTCACATGGAGCCATCATTCCACTTATCTGCAAGTGTCCCACATCCAGGCCATCAAGTGTGCAACGCCCAGCCAAGCATGGGTGCCAGCCGCAGTTACTGTGCCCAGGCAAACCAATGTCTGCTGCTGTTGCTGGTAGTGCACATCAGCCATTTGCTCCGCACTTTTGTAGACAGGCATAGCTTGGATGAGTGCACTGGCGGGCAAGGCTTGCCCAATTTGTAATAGAGCTTCTTGAGCTCAGTCGAGTAGAATGCCAGCCTGCAACACCTGGCCAAGGACGGGTGCCAGCCACCGAGCCCTGGCCGGGCCTCTGCCACTGCTGCACCGATGCCAGCCAGCTTGCAATGCCTGGCCAAGCGGGGGTGCCAGACACTCAAGACCCAGGACCCACCCTCAGGGTTCTGGGGCCTATGTTACAGGCAGGGAGGGCTGTCGTTCCACTTCATCCAGAAGCTGCCACTCTAGTCCCAAGACCCACCATTAGGGTTCTGGGGCTGTCATTCCACTCATGGGAAGCTGTCATTCCACTGCATCAAAAAATAGCCAGCCACTCTAGCCCCAGGACCCACCATCAGGGTTATGGGGCCTACATTGCAGGCATGGAGGGCTGTCATTCCACTTCATACAGAAACTTCCATTCTAGTCCCAGGACCCACCATCAGGGTTCTGGGGCAGTCTTTTCGCTCACAGAGAGCCATCATTCCATTGCATCAAGAAACTGTCACTCCAGATCCAGGATCCACCATCAGGGGTCTGGGGCCTACATTCCAGGCAGGGAGGGCTGTCCATCCAGTTCATCAAGAAGCTTCCACTCTAGTCCCAGGACCCACCATCAATGTTCTAACACCTCTGTTACAGTCAAGGGGAGTCATCATTCAACTGCATCAAGAAATAGCAACTCCAGGACCCACCCTCAGAGTTCTGGGGCCTACATTACAGGCAGGGAGGGCTGTCCATCCACGTCATCCAGAAGCAATAGGTGTGCTGCTGCTACTCAGCCAGCTTCCGGTGCTACTACTGCTAAGGCTGGGGGCAAGGATAGACCCCACCAGCTGAAAGGGGTGGCTACTCCCAGTCCCAACATCCCCAGGGGCATCCTGATGCTGCTGATGTGAACTCTTCAGAGCCCTCTCTTCCTGCTGGACCCTCTCCACCAGGTCACCCTTCCAGTGGCCATAGAGCAGTGTCTGGCATGCCACGCTGCACCTGACCCTGGGGTCCAGCATGGTTGCCAACACATATTCCTCCCAGTGCAGGAGCTCATCAAACCACACCTTCAGCCCTGTCTTCAGCTGCCACACCAGGTCAACCACCTCAGCTGCCATCTTCTTGCCTTCAGGACCACAATCCTGCCCCAGGCGAATCTCATCCAGCCTTCTGATGAGACTCTGGACTAAAGAGGTCACCAGGCTGATGGTGGCTGTGAAGGAGCTGATGGTCTCTGTCATGGCCAGGAACAGTCTCAGAACAAAGACTGTGTGAGTCAGGATCTCCCATTCCACCCCACCATACCCTGGAGGTGCCCCACTGTCCATCACCAGTTGAACCTGATGCAAGGCAGCTTTCTCCTCAAGAAGTCACTCGAGCATCAGGAACGTCGAATTCCACCGTGTGGACACATCCTGCACCAGCTGGTGCACTGGGGAGTCTTGCTCTGCCTGCTTTGTCCGGAGGAGGTCACTGCCCTTCACGCTGCGGCTAAAGAAATCAGCCAGCTTCCTCCCCTGCTCGATCAGGGAGCTAAGAGTGCCTTCCCCAATCCCTTTCTCCCCCAAACCCAGAGTGTCCCTATCCACCTGGTAAGGGTGTGTGCAGCACCAGGGATACTGGTGAAGCCCCCTCGCAGACTGCCCTCAATATGTTGGCCATGTTGTGTCACCACACACCCCTTGATGGAGGGCGTGTCTTGCATGACCCAGTCCCTCACCATGGTGGTCAGGGCTGGCATGATGTTCCGAGATGTGTGGGAGCCGTCCATTACTTCCACTTGAAGCAGGGCGCACCTATACCATGCTTTGGGACCCCTCCTGCCACTCCCAAAGGCTGCCTCCGAATCCTGCTACCAGTGCACCATCACTGCCAGGTAGGCATGCAGTGCATTTCTATTCAACCACAGGTCTGTGGTGATGTGGACGGATGCTCCCTCATCCACTTATTTAAAGTCTGGTACAAGGCTGGCACCCCCTGCCGACTCAGGTTGGTGCTTGAGGGCAGCTTAAACTGGGGGGCCATGAACCCAATCAGGTGCCTAAACCCCATGTTCCCGACCACCAAGACAGACTTCCCATTGAGTGCAAACATTTCCCCCGACATGCACATGGGTTTCAGTTGAAAGCCACGCCACCCTCAACGTCCTGAAGCTGCGGATGGACTTGGTGTCATGGCTGGTAAAGGGAAGAGGGGGAAGATATGGGAAGGAAGGGGGTAGCAAGGGGAGGCTAACAACACTGAGAGGAGAAGACACACAAAAGGGCAGCCTTGTCTCAAATATCTATCGGAGGAAAAAGGATCCCTCAGGGTCTTAGTTGGGCTGTCTCTCTGACTCAGAGAGTAGCCCTGCTCATCATTGGGAAGTTCAGAGAACAGGCAATTGCCCCAACACTGAAGGGCACAATACAAGACAGTCACGCAATCGGGGGAATAACCTAGGACCAGGACCCCGTGGGACACAGTGGGTAGCAAGGGGGAAAGGAAGGACTCCAGGGAAACAAGAGGGAACACTGGGAGGGAAAGGAAATGGGGAAAAGGGAGTAGGGCAGTGGGAAAGGGCGTTCACTCTGGTAAGCAGTGGGGCGAGGTCAAGTGTCCCTACTACTGAAGGTGGGGGGGAAGGAAGAAACAAATAGGAATAAGGGGCACCAATTACTACAACACACAACAAGACCAATAAGCAATACCACACTCACTCACTTGCACTCACCACACGCTCTCCAGGGAAGGGTAACGAACCAGACACAGACAAGGATTAGTTCACTCTCTCTCAGGCTCTCACAGGCAATACCAGAATCCAAAATTCAAGGGGCCAGCTTCTCAGAACTGATTACCGGCAAGGGCTCTCAGCCCTGCCGGTGGTTAATATAGGCCAGTCAATTAGCAAGACATAGTATCCTGGGCAGAGTCCCCGCCCATCTATGACCCGGGAGCTTTCGCCAAAATGTGCTACAGCTGGGCAGGACTTCCCCCCCCTCTCCCCTGTTGCCTGGCAACCCGCACCACACTGCCCACAGCCACCCGAGACGGGCGGTTCCTTACACTTGGCAGTTGCCCCCACCCCAGCTACTCCCAGGTGCACTGACGCTTCTGGGTCTCAACTGGCTACTTTTGCTTTACCACTGACAGCGTTGATGGGAGGGGCAGTACATAGTGGCGACACAGCTCTCGGAGGGACGTGTGGCCAGCCCTGTCCAAAGTGGCCAAGGGGCTCTTGTCCTGCCCACCAATGAGTGTTGCCAGAGAGTGGGTGTTCTCTATGGTGGGGAACATTTGCTTGCTGCACCGCCTGAGACTGGGGGCCAAGTTGGTGGAGCAGTTGCTTTTCATCAAGGTCAACCTTCCATTGCTGGGATTCTCCAAGATGCCCCTGGACATGGATTGATGGTGCAGTAGCACACGCCATCCCATGCCAGGGGCACTCTGGGGATGGGGCTCCTCAATCTGGGCCGTGGTGCTGAAGTGCTGTTACTTCCTCCCTATTCCCAGCACCTGCCCTGCCTCTCTGTCTCTCTCTCTCTCACTAGACGGCCTTGGCTGGCCTATCTGACTGACCTCATAACGCCGGGTGGCATTGGGAAGCTGTAAGGCTTCTAGTCGCCTTGGCTAGATGATTTTGACCCGCCTATCTGACTGACTCGCTCTCGTGCTGCAGTCTTTGCCAGCCTATCTGAGTGCCCTGCCAAGGTCCCAGTCTGCCTTCCCTACTGCCTCTCATGCCACGCTGCCTGTCTTCCCACTGATTGCCAACCTCGAACCCTGCCTCTGCCTGACTTCCGCTGCTCATGCCACGCTGCCTGTCTTCTGCTGCTGCTGCCTCTACTGTACCATGGATTCTGCTACCGGGCAATCCAATGTCTGCTGCTGCTGCACCGATGCCTGGCAGCCTGCAATGCCCATCCAAGTAGGGGTGCCAGGCCAGCCAACAAGCCCCAAGCCTTCCCAGCCTCTGCTGCTGCTGCTGGGTCTCAGACGACCAGCCATGGCACCACTGGCACCCCCAGGGGCTAAGCTCTGAGCCTGCCTTCCTGGTCTTTGCTGCTGCTTCTGTTGCTGTGCCTCTGATGGCCTACAATGCCCTCATGGGCACCCCTGGAGCGTCTCAAACCTCTTCCGTGGCCAAACTTTCTTAATGTTTGGGAGGGTCTGAACTCCGCGGGACCGAACCCACAAACCGAAACAAAGTTTTCGGACTGAACGGCCAAACATCCGAACCCTGTTCTGTTCGCACATTCTTAGTGGGCTGTGGTCTCAGAGGTTATCTGGAGGGGTTACACATGCCATGGTGTCCAGGTCCAAAGTAGATGCAAAGTACGTCTGTTTTTACGCAAATCTAAATGTACATAGAAAAATGAAGCCAAAACCACAATGCAGCCAAAACCTTGTAAAACCAAAGAATTTGATAGTTTTTCTGTGCTGATTCTCATCCTTTTGATGAACCTCTACCTCAAGTTCCTTTGTGGGTAGGGACTTGTCTATAACTACTGATTGTACAGTCAATTAATACTAATTAATAATTAATAACTACTACTCTTGACCTGGTTCATGATCCTTTCCTTTCTAATTTGGACAAAAATATGCCCACTTAGGTTTCCAGATTAGGGAATCTTATGCTGTATTATACGTAAACTGATGGAAATCTGAAGGGAAGGTGAATTGTAGCTGTATACCAGGGTCATTTTTTATTATTGGGGTCAATAACAGCAGGTATAGGGATGAAAACATATGGTTATAGGATGGCCAAATACAAGCAACAAGATTCAAACGGATCATGGCCAAACTAGTGGAAGGGCAGTTGGGAAACAGTGAGTTATACAGCACTCCAGGCTTCATGCCAAAGCACAGGGAAATAAAGACAATGGCAGGAATTAGAAAATCTGAGTTCTATTCATGACTCACATGCACGTTTTTTGTGTGTGACTTTCTGACAGAGTCCAGTTTTATTGAAGTCAGTAGAAATATTGCCACAGATCTACAAGCAGGATCAAGCACTGGACATCTAATGGCTTACATTTTACCAGTGTACAGGGTACATTATCTATCTCACAGGGATGAATTCTTGAAATTTGTAATGTTTTTTGAAATCCACAACCTGAGCAAGTTGCAGAAGTGCACAATATCATTACTAAAAACTGTGCCAATATGATGATCATGTGAGGAAAATAGCTTTGAAATAGCTGGGTATATCTTTTTGTTATTTTTGGTGGTAATACCATTGCAAAGTATCAGGAACAGGGCCAAAAGATTGCAGTTTGATAGATCTAGCTGTAGATAGAAACACTGCTTGTTTGCACAGAAAAATTGTAAGATTTTTTTAATAATGTGCTGTTTACAATATGATCTAATCACACTTTTAGCTTGTGTGATCTGGAAAACAACGAAGGGGACTAAGAATCTACCATTTCTTTATATTTTGTTTATGACTAGCAAAGCGATACCATCTTACCTTAATATCTTTGGTCTTTAAATCTAGTGAGCCACAATATAAATGGATTTGGCATATACATAATCTGCTACTAAGATTTATGGTGGACATTTATAAAGGATTAGGGAGCAATGAAGCATATGATGAGTGCTACTACATTTTTACTGTGTATTTACCAAAAAAGAAACACAGATAAACATGCAAACTTTTCAATCATTTAAATTAAAACTGCATTTTTATTTTCTTTGCTGTAACTAAACTGGTTGGAAACATAATCTTCCTACAGTTCAATTGTAATGGCAGTTTGGGAATCTGGAATAAAATTTTGCTTTGATGTAGAGCCTTTTATATTCAAGATATCTTTTATTTTAAAGTGGTTAGTGAAATTCCCCTGAGCCCTGACTATGGCAGTTTTCAAACTGATGCCCCCCCAATCCCCACAAAACATGTGCGAGTGGGTTGCGTCTGTTTGAACACTGCGGCTGGTAGGTAGGGGTGGGTGCACGCTCCACCCACTTCCACCCATCACCCACACATGGAGCAATGGGCGCCAATGGTGGATGCCCCATGCATGGAGAAAGGAAGGGTCCGTGGGAATGTACCCCCATGCACCACTCACCCACCACACCACCCATGCACCTGCACCCATTTGAAAAGGGCCTATCTAAGCCCACAGAAATCATTAGAATATCAAGTCAGAGGCAGTTTTATAGCACAGATTACATATTGGGTAGGGATGTGCAAATGCGGTTTGGAAGTTCGGAGTTCGGCCCGAACTCGGTCTGTTCGGATGACCGAACCTGAACCCCAACATGAACCAACCAAACCGAACTTGGTTCCGAATTCTTAAATGACCAAACATTTTGGTCAGTTCGGATCGAGTTCGGATGAGTTGAGGTGGCAAAAACATGTCACTGGAAGGCAAAATGTGATAGGGAGGGGGAGTCAACTGAGGAGCAGACTTCCAGGCACCAGAGGCTTAGAGTAGCAGCCAGCCTGCCCAATCACCATCCCTTTTCTCCTCAGACCACTGACTTCAAAGTCTGCGATTAGCCACGGACTAGGCTACACAGAGACAATGGGGCTTGTGGTGAGGCGGGCGCAGCAAGTAACAAAACTTATTGCCCTCCCCCCTTCCCAACACCTTCGGAGCTAGTCACTGTTCTTGACAGCAGGCTTTTCAGAAGACTTCCTCTCTAGGCAGTTCCCAGCTCCCCAATCCATTGCCATCCTCCTCCTATTTCACCCATCCAACCCATTAACCTCCATATTATCATTTATTTAGATTATATTAGATAGATTCAGGTGTTATTTTTTGTTTTTACCCCTCCCTGTGTTCCTTCTGTTTAATCTTCTTTCCTCCCTCCCCGGTCAATTAAATCATTTCCCTCTCCCTCTTATTCCATTATTCCCATCCCCTATTTTAAGTTTTGAATTTATTTGGAGTAGTATTATTATTAGATTGATTTTCAATAATTTAGTGTAGAGATAGATATAATATTAGATTAAAAATTGAATTAAAAAATATTATAAAATCTTTGTGTGTGTTTGACTTGGAAGACAAGGAGAAGGGAAGTAGGAGAGGCCGGTCTGCTGCCTGTAAGACAGGCAATGGGGCGCGTGGGAGAGGTAGTAGGGGGCATGCCCGTGGACCAGCAGCAGGTAGCAGCAGCAGCAGCCCGAGCACATCACCACACCCCAAACTCCACAGGCCTGCTTTAGGGCAACAGGCTTCAGCGGCTCAGCGTCGCCTCCTGGCAGTGCCCTCCACTGCCACACAGGGCACTGGAAGGCCTGCAGGACATGAGGCTGTGGCTGTCTCTGCTGCTGCTGGTACTGGAGCAGGTGCTGCTATGTCCGATGTTCCTCCAGGGCCACCAATGTCCCCCATTGTGGAGGTGATCCCCAGTAGTCCAGAGCTGGTGGATCCCCTCCTGGCTGCTAGAGGCAGGGCCCAATTCCCAGGCAATGACAGTAGGGATAGGAGTAGCAGCAACAGCAGCCGTAGCAGCTCTAGGGGGCACAGGGCGGAGAGTTGCAGTGCCAGTAGCATGGTGGACAGTCAAGTCTCAGGGTCCCCCCAATACTCCCCTTCATGGGACATCACCGTGATTGTGGACAGTGAGTCAGAGGCAGACACTAGTGTCTGGAGCTGAAATAATGGCTGACCCTTCTCCCAGAGCTGTGTCGCCAGTACCACCAAGTACTGCCCCTCCCAACAGCACTGGTAGCAGTGCATCACCCGGGGTGGACCAGAAGGCAGGAGGCGGGGGGGGGGGAATCCTACATCTGGGAATATTTTAAGCTGGTGTGGGCAGATGATCCCAGAGAGGTGCAGTACACTTTGTGCAATAAGATGGTTAAGCATGGACAGGTGCTCACCAACCTTGGAACAACTGCAATGGCGAGACACCTGAAGTCATGCCACAGTGCTCTGATGCTAAGCGGGAAGGCAGGGGAAGTGGATGCCAGCGGGTTCCTGACTGCAGTGCCCAGTCACCCACCTCCTTCAGCAGGCAAGCATCTTGCACCAACTGCTGCCTCTAGAAGCAGGAGCAGGAGGGAAGAACAGCATCAGGAGCCTTGCCAGCTAGGGCTGTAGCGGAATTTCGCAGCGGTAGCTATTTCCGACGGAAACAGTGTTTCCGCAATTAGTGGAATGGCATGGCAGAGGCTTTAATTCCGCGGTTTCATTCCGCGGTTCCGCGGTTCCGCTTATTTAATTCCGCAACTTAGTGGAATCGTGGAAACATGACATTTTCGCTATTTCCGCAATTCCGCCAG
>QEPC01006865.1:200927-269995 GCA_003113815.1 Sphenodon punctatus
AGAGAGAGAGAGAGAGAGAGAGAGAGAGAGAGAAATAAGAGAGAGAGAAAAAGTCTCCCCACTGCTAGAAGGAGAGACAGGCATGATCCCACCCATGCTGTCACCTGCACTATATCGTCAGAGACTGAGAGAGAGAGGAGGAGGAGAGAGAGAGAGAGAGACTCTCTGCTAGAACGAGAGACATGGGGTGGAGGGGAGGCAAGCCCAAGCTGCCACCTGCCAGAACCAGGAAGAACTCACATCTGTGCCTGATGCTCACATCCAGCAGCAGAAAACCTACCAGAATGAGATGGAATATTACAAAACATGGTGGAACATATTATGTGCCTGACTGTATGCGTTCCTATACCTACCTAACTATGGCACAATTGAATTAAGTGTGTCCAACCATGCACTAATTATAGGGACATAATTCAACATCCATAGGCTTTAGGCTGTTATTCCATTTTACCTGAAGCCGTCATGCCTGCCCATCCCAGGAACCATCAACCAGATTCTGGGACGATCATTCCCGTCACGGAGGGGGCTGTCATTCCATTCTGGGTGCTGCCGTGGCTTGTGCCTGTCTGGCCAGCAGCCACCGGGGTCCACCTACAAGCCTACCCCCCCACACACCAGCCTACTCCTCCACACCCACCCGTGGATGCCCTCTACCAAAAGAGCCTGTCTCTCTTTCTCTCTGGCACACCCACACATACACAAGCCCTGCTCCTCCTAGGTATCTGTCTGCAAGTTGAGACCCTGCTGCTGCCTGTGCTTGGCACATCTTTGGATTAACCTTAACTACGCTACACATGGTGCCAGGTGCTGCTGGTAGGGATCGACAAGCTGTATGAGATTCTGCCACCTGCCAGCCAGAACACTTCAGCACAAAGGGATAAAAGTTCGGATAGGAAAAAACAAAGCTCGTAACAATAAAAACAAATATAACTTTTATTAACAAAACAACAACAACAACATTATAAAACAAAACCCAAACATTTTAAACAAGAAAGGATACTTATCAATTAGTACTACTGAGTCTTTGGGCCTGCCACCCGGAACTTGGGGGAAAGGCAGAAGGGGTGTATGGGAGGTAGGGGCAGGGGGCATCACACCAGCCGGCATTTCATAGCCATGCTCAGTGGCATAGTCGATGGCCCCTACCACGGCCACCTGCCAGTTGGAGACTGGCTGGTGGAAGAGTTCCAGGTCTGCCATCTTGGTGAAGACGTTCTTTGTGACGTACTATGCACGTGCCTCAACCTTCTGTTCCCACACCTTGACCGACTGGAACCGTTCCACTGTTCGGTTCTCCATGGAGGCCACTGTCTGCTGCAGGCTGGCCACAAAGTCCCGGGTGGGCCTCTCCACCTTGGCCCGAAAGGCCCTTGCCGCTGGAGACTCCTGGGGCCCAGGGGACTTCATATCGGACCTGGAGGAGGGGGAAGGGCTTTGGCGTCTTCTCTTTTGGGTTACCTTCCCACCCTTCTTCAGACACTGATGCGACACACCAGAGGTCCCCAGCATCACCGTCAGGTTGTGCACGTTCTTGGCGTGCATGATTAGGCCTGATGTGGTCCTGTTCCTGGCCCATTTCAATCTTTTGCCACATTCCTAAAGAACATAAAAGATAGGAAGGAACATAAGAAGTGCCATACTGCATCAGACCAATGGTCTGTGTCAAGCTCTGCCTGCATTCTATCTCCACAAGTGGGTGGACGACGACAATCTCTCTCTGCAGGGGACTTCCATTCCTAACAGGTCATAGAGGGCAATGCATACCCTGTTGTTCCAGCCACCATGCCTTACCTTGCAGATGGTGAATCTGTTGTCCTTATCATACCACTGCCAGACATCGGACCTTGTGTGCCCGCTGTCTGGCAGCGGCACTGGCGACCTCCACCTCGGTGTCCTGTAAGTGGCACCAGTGCCGGCATCTGGCAATTCCTCACCCTCTCTGAAACAGGAACACATAAACAACACCTAAGTAATATCATGCATTTATGATGATGCCTCTAATCCTCTCTTCTTGGCATGCTAGGGATGGCAAATGGAGAGACCCTGGCTGGCACGTGCAATTAATCCTGCCCTTCTTTTGGTGGATGCTAGGGAGGGATGGTCATGGAGACGGGACCCTGGCTAGCACATGCATATCCTGCCCTCCTTGGGGTGTTAGGTGATACTAGGGATGGCAAATGGAGAGACTCTGGCTGGCATGTGCCATTAATCCTGCCCTTCTTTGGGTGGATGTTAGGGAGGGATGGCAATGGAGATGAGACCCTGGATGGCATGTGCAAATCCTGCCCTCCTTGGGGTGCTATGGATGACAACTGGAAAGACCCTGGCTGGCACGTGCTAATTCTGCCCTTGTTTGGGGGTGCGGAGGGATGGCAACTGGAGAGTGGACACCCTTGCTTGCCTGGCACATGTTTGGGTGGGGGTGCTGCTCGTGCTCATGCCTCACTACTGGAAGAGCCCCACACACTACAGTACCCTCTCTCTGTGGCAGACATCTGCTGCCACCTGCTCATGCCCACTGTTTGTGCCTGACTGATGCCCACCACCCACGCACCCACCCACATGCGAGAGAGCTCGGCCTAAAGGATAGTAGTATTCTTCTTGTCCTTAAAGTAAGAAAAAGGTTACAAACCTGACAGCAGTGACAGCACCTCCTGTTCCCGCCAGCTCTTGCTCCTCCTCCACCCCCGAAGGTCCAGCAGCAGCAGCAGGAACCTCTTCCTCCTCCACCAGCTCTACCACCTTGGCCTTCCCCCAGGTCCTGCTATTGATCCTCACCCTCTTCATTTTTTTTTAACAACAAGCACTCCAGCCAACAGTCACCCACCAACACCCGCTCACTCATAACCAGCCAAAACAACACAGCCAAACCAAACACAAGTCAGACAGCCAAAACACATGAACTGAACAGCCAGCCAGCCACACACACGCTTTCTACCCACACAAGCTCCGCATTTACTCAAATTTCTGGTTTCCAGCACAATCACGGGATCTCGCGATACCTTTTTCCAAATGCCCAAACCGAACGTGACTGAACCAAATGACCGAACCTGAACTCGGCAACCGAACCAAACAACCAAACCGAACGACTGGACTGAACTGGACCAAACCGACCGACCGAACCAGAACCGTGATCTGTTCACACATCCCTAATATTGGGCAGTGTAGAATTCACAAGTCCTAGCCTTTTTGAGTATGGATGAGCAACTTGTCAGCTCTTGGCTCTCTTAGTAGTGGGTGAACTCTCCCTGGGCTTCCAGCCTGTTGCCTCTGGCCTGTCCCTCCCTGTTAGCACTAGGAATGATCAGGTGGTGATCAAAACACTGAATTTTCCAAAGATGGGTTGTGTGTCTAAGCAGTGCCACATGGTGAACATAGGTCCAGACCGGTGTTCATATCAAGGCCAAAAGACAATCAGACACCCATTGACATTATGTCTAAAGACACCCAAATTTTTCTCATAGAAATAATTTAAGACTAATTGGGGTTTATTTTATTTTATTTTATTTATTCATTTATTTATTTCCATTTTCTTTTATCCCATAACCCTCCTGCTCACAGAGCAGCTTGGGGCAGCTCACACACACAGTCAGCAATTCACAATTTAAAATTTATTAAAATTACTACAAATATACTAAAAAGGGCAGCACCAATCCCCCCCTCCCTTAACCTACCTCAACCTCATGTCTCCCTCTTCAAAGGCCCCATGGAAAAACCAGGTCTTACACTGTCTTTGGAAGAGGGGAGGCCTGGGACCAGGTGGGCTTCCATAGAGAGGAGTTGGGCGTCCCCGGCTGAACACAGAGGCCACACTACAACCCAGGGCCTGAGGCGGTCCTGCAGATAAGTAGGACCCAGGCCGTTTAGGACCTATAAAGGTCATTACCAACACCTTGAATTGGGCCTGGAAGATAATAGGCAGCAGTGCAGAGAACCGAGCACTACTGTAATGTGCTCGCGATGACCCGTCCTAGTTAGGAGATGGACCTCTACATTCTACACCAGCTGCAACCCCAGACCATCCCCAAGGGTATCCCCACATAGAGTGCATTACAGTAGTCTACTCTAGAGGTAATAAAGGCTGAGACATACAGCCGCAGCTGTCACACCAGATGTAATTGTATAATTGCTCCTCTCGCCACCACCTCCACCTGGGAATCCAAGAGGAGTTGTGAATTGAGGACCACTCCAAGACTACGGACCTGAGTGGCCAAAGGGGGGCAAACCCCATCAATGACAGAAACTACCACCACCTCAGCCCTACCCACCAACATCACCTCTGTCTTGTTGGGATTCAACTTCAGACAGCTCAACCTCATCCAGTCCCCCAAAGCCACCAAGCACTGGGTGAACACTGAGATTTCTGGGTTTGAGTCTGCAGAAAAAGAGAGATAAAGTTGTGTATCATCGGCATACTGATGACAACATACACCAAACCTTCTCATGACCTTGCCAAACGGCTGCATGTACACGTTGAACAGGAGGGGGGACAGGACAGAACAGAACCCTGCGGGACTCCACACGTGAGGTCCCGGGGAGATGAAGTATACTCCTCAAGAACCACATGCTGAGTTCTCCCAGCCAGGTAGGAGCGGAAACATTAAAGAACACTACCACCCACTCTGGCCCGGTCCAGCAGCCAGGCCACCAACATCTCGTGGTCAACAGTAGCAAATGATGCTGACAGATCTAATAGAATTAAAAGAGATGATCTGCCCTGATCTAGTTCTCATTGTGCCACAAGTACAGTCTCCATGCCATACCCAGGACTAGAGCCAGATTGCGAAGAATCCATTAAATAACCTTCCCTGGTTAGATACTGGCTGATAACTGGCAGGGGAGTCAATGTCAAGATATGGTTTCTTGAGCAGAGGCCGCACCACCACCTCTTTGGCACTCTGCCCTCCATAAGGGAGGCATTGACAATCCCCGCCAGCAACGGCCCTAGTGTCTCCCATCAGGCCTTGACCAGCCAGGATGGGCATGGATCTAATTCACAAGTGGCCCTAACCTCCCCAAGAACATCTTCCACATCAGCAGGCGATACCCACTGAAATTGATTCCATGAAAACAGACAAGGTGGGGCCTCTGCTGCCTCAGGTTCCACCACTGTTATTAATGTAGCATCGAAATCATGGTGAATCCGAGCAATTTTATTCATGAAAAAGTCAACAAACATGTCACAGTGGACACTGGAAAATTCCAGATCCAGGCCAAGGGAGGCCAGCCTGGCCAGCCTCTGCACTACCCAGAAAAGCTCCACTGGACATGACTTCACGAATGCTATGAGGGTAGTAAAGAACTCTTTCTTTGCTGCCCACACAACCACCACATAAGCTTTTAAACTAGCTTTATCCTGAAATCAGTCGGCTTCAGCACAAGTACGGTGCCGCAGTCACTCCAACCACCAATCCTCCTGCTTCATCCAGCGCAGGTCCTCTGTGAACCAAGGGAACCTGTGCCATCGGCGGTCTGGAAGCGGATGCCTGGGAGCCATTCAGCCAATGGCCTCAGTCAACAAGGTATTCCACAAGGCAACGAGGTCATCAAGCAAACAGTCATTGAGACCAGGAGGTAATTCTCCTAGGGCATTCTGGAACCTTTCTGGTTCCATTAGTCTCTGGGGGCAAAGCAACCAAACTGGTTCTACACCTCTCCGGAGGCAGACATGTGTCATGGGGTCTGGTCTGGAGGAGATAATGATCCATCCATGACAAGGGTACCGTTGATACATCCCCCACCACTGGATTCCCGCCTCAAGGCCAGTGCAGAATTTCAGGTCAAGGGTATGTCTTCCATCATGTGTCAGGCCCACAACCCTCTGAGACAGTCCCATGGTTGTCATGACGGCCATGAACTCACGCTCAGCTCCCCCAAGGTTGGCATCGGCATGGAGGACTAGAGTCCTCAGAGATCGCAAGACCACCTCCAACACCAATTCAGCAAGAGTTTGTAGGGATGCTGCTGGACAGGTAGGTGCACGGTTTATCAGCAGGAGTCCCAATCTGTCTCCAGCCAAATCAATCACCAGATGAAACCTGTCATGCCCAAGATAGTCTGCACCGGATACCTCCTCACAAACCAGGTGTCCTTAAAAATAACAGCTACACCACCAACCTGCCCCTCCGGTCTGGGCTGGTGCTGTACAGAGTACCCGGCCAAACAAGGTCAGCCAAAATTGGACCTGACTCAGTGTCCAACCAGGTCTCTGTAATACACATGAGGTCGACTGATTGATCCAAAATTAAATCCAGGATCATTGTAGATTTATTAACAACTGACCTCATATTAAGGGTTCTTGAAGGCTGTGAGGGAGCATGTATGATTGGTCTCCTACAACATGTCATACCAGAAATTCTGAAACAAGATCTATCATTGCCTCTACCTGAGCCAAATTAGCTCACCCCACAGCATTAAATCCTAATCAGAACAAGATCAAGCCCAGGCCAATCATATTTAATCTCCTGAGATTCTCTGACAAGGCTAATCTTGGGGTGTTTTTAAACATGATGCCACCATGGGTAGCCATGCTTTAATCTGCGTGGGATCAAGACTCTTCCTGGACCTTGGTAACCCATGCCGTGATTTGGGCTCCCTGAAACCTTGTTACAATCCAGGAAAGTCATCCCCAGACTGGGGTAGAGCAAGCTGTCACATGTGATGACCTAGTCTACCTAACTCCAGTCAGAGGCCAAAGCTTTTCTGGGTGAGCGCAACGTCCTCATAGGCCATCGCACCTGCCCGCGGGGGGTGAATCTGTGCAGACCATGTCCTCTCCTCGCCCGGGCCACTGACACATCTGTTCAGCTAGGCTGGATCCTGCCCGGGGTGAGTGCCTTCCCCCTGAGCAGGATCAAAGAGTGGGGGTGCATGGCACCATCACATATAAAAACACCCTTGCATCAGCTAGGTAGATAGGAAAGCTTATGTTTAAAGGACATAAAATATTACTGTTCCCTGATTTCTTAAAAGAGCTGAGAAAGAAAAGAGCAGCCTTTAAAAGAATACAAGTGCTTCATGGATCAGATGTCAAACACTGTATGAAATAGCTGGTATTTTTATTTCTTTGAATTTGGAAGAAAGGATAAATGCTTCATATCTCCCACAGAGGCATGGAGGGAGCTGGAAAAATCTCCAACCCCCCCACCAAACTAACATCAAGAGAATCACAATTTCTTGAAGAGATCCCTCCACCCCCTCACCCACCTGTACTGTGGAAGTGAGAAACTGTGGCAGGACCTGGGAGGTACTGAGGGGGCAGCTTTCCCTCCATTTTGTGAGGTTCTGAGGGGGCAGCTTTTCCTCCATTCGAGAAGCCTTCACAATACCTGTCATTGGAGAAGAGGACTATTGGGCTAATTACCTCAAAAGAAGCCAGATCCATGATTTATTTGCTTTAAATATAGAAGTAATCTTTAATTAGTTGTCATAACTTTGTTATATTATTACCAAAGACCAACTGTAAATCCTTAACGCGCTATTTATAAATGTACAGCTAGTAGATAGATTGTTTAAATATGCTGTTTTATATGATAGTGTGTGTGTGTGTATAAATGATTATCCTCTAATAGTGGAATATCAGTTTATTACTTTCCTTAAAGGCAAGGAATAAAATAATAATAAAAAAATAGTTACTAATACTATTGTTACAAATTGTAGCAATAGGTGTTCTATGTGTGTATTTATAGTTAAATCTTACAAAGTTCATCAAAACAAAAGTTTAACAAAACAAAAGTCTTTAAGGGCTTGACTATAGAGTAACTTTCTTTTTTACCGGTATAAGTGTCAACACAGGTACTTAGGGAAACATCATTTTCTTTATTCTTTTTGTTAGTGGAGTTTAATATCTTAGATAAGCTAGTAAATTCAATATATGGTTTATACTGCAATAAAAATCTGCATTAACTATTTAGTGTGGAATAGAGAGTTTAGTTGTATTTGTATAAGTCATCAGAACTGAATGTGCTAAACTAGCAAGATACTTTCTTTTTTAACCCTTCTTTGTTCCCAGGAGCTTGGCAGCTTTATTCAAATATCATCAAAGTTTATTTGTTTAGCCATAGGCCATAACAAAGAATATACAAATAAATAAATATAAACAAGCGTAATAAAATACAATATCAACCATATTTATACAAATAAATCCTAATAAAATCACCTATATTTAACTTAAAAATAACATACACAAGGTATACTCCCCTACTGTTGTTTAGTAATATATACACAAAATAAAAATTGCGCTACCTTCTCGGTAATCTCCTTGCATGTATTTCCCAATAGCATTATCATAATAGCCTCTCGGGGCCCACCCAACATTTCTCTGACCATTGGTGCTATTAATTTTAAACGGAAGTCATCATAAAGTTGAAAATTCAGAAGGATATGGGTCTGGGACTCAACCTGCTTCAAAGAGCAAAGACACAAGAGCTCAGACAAAGGAGTTCCCTGGTACCTCCCCAATGTAAGGGCCGAGGGGAAATAATTGACCCTGGCCAGGAAAAAGAGCCTTCTCTTAGGTGTCAATAGCCCACAATCAAGGTAAGCCCTTGACTGACCAGTCTCCCTTAACAAGTCCTTCTGCAGACCATACGCAGAGCTGGCACTTAGTTCTGCCCATCTCTTCTGTCTACCAACATCCGCCAACCTCTGTAGAACCATGTTCCTAGCAGTTTTATACCCTAATAGGGAAAGGGCCTCTGGGGAAAACCCCAACAGATTAAGTTTCCTCACTGCTCACTGAATCCAGCTGTTCAGAGTTGAGACCTTGAGTACCAATTTTGTAAGCGGGGCTTCCAAACCAAAGTAAAGTCTTAACCAATACTTTAGTACTCCCTATTCAAATATATATTATGGGGATAACTAATTGCAATTAACATTATTCCATGAGGTAAACACAGACATGATGTTGGGCTGCTGTGACCACTTTGACCCACTTTGCACCGGACCTCACCTGCATGTTTGTGCAGGTGCCGCCAGATATTCGCCCAGGACATGCTATGACCCCCAGACTATGTCCAGCTCATAGCCCGGACTAAGGTCTGGCTGATCAGGCCACAGCGGGCTATCATGTTTGCTTTCACCTGGCAGACACCGCCCGGATATGGTTCGCCATGGCTGGCCACCATGACTGGCCATAATTGATCTCCATGGCTGCCTGTCATGGCAAAGGGCGGGGCGCAGGGCACAGTGTAGGGGTGGGACCAGCTGCACAGTCATGCATCTTCCCACCCTCTCTGGAAGACCAGCAGCGGGCATGTTTGTTGTGTGGTCCAACCTGGTCCAGACTGTGTCTGCCGCTGCTTCCTGACCCAACCTAGGTTGGACTGCTGCCGCAAGTCCTTCATATCTGCTTCTTCTCATGGAATGCATTATTGCCAACTCTCCCCTTTAAATCAGGAGGCTTATGAAAAATTGGAACAAATGCAGCCCTGCAACATGCATTTTTTATAACCCTCCTAATTTAAAGGGGCGGGTTGGCAATACTGGGAATGTGAAAGGGTTGAATGACTCCGCCAAAAGAATGAAAATGCTCAGACATGTAACATCTATTGACAGATAGCTTTGTTACAAGAAATTCATTGAAAAGCTGAAGATAATTATAGACGAAGAATGTTATGGGCAGGGTCTGTATTCAGCTCTTCACTTAATTTGCAAATCAGAGGTACAACTATATTAATCCACAAGCAGATGGTCTTAAGTTAATTAACAAAGAGGTTGATTGATTCTGAGGGGATGTTTGTACTAATAGAAGGTATGCTTTACACTAGAAAATTAATTATAGATGGGATTGATAATCCAGGTTACAGGTGTGCTCTAGGGAACCATGTGGTTTTTCGCTATCGTTTTTGTTATTAAAATGTGTCATTTTCATTTTTGTTAATAAAATGTTGTTTTTCATTATTGTTGTAGCTATTGGTACCAATTCCCAATTTCAAATGAAAATTTTGTTTTTGGTATCTTTATCGGTATTGGTATACACACAATATCTAGTTTTATATATATTATATATATTAGAGAGAGAGAGAGAGAGAGAGAGAGAGAGAGAGAGAGAACATGATCCAGTTCCATACAAGTCAATGGGAGTTTAGCCATTGACTTAAATGGGAGCTGGATCATGCTCATAATATGTTTAGAGAACTCAACTGGCGAAAGCTGTCAAACTTTCACCATAGGTAGGTAACTGATGGGATAATTCCAAGTGCCAATATACTCTCCCCTTCATCTTTTGTGGAAGTTTCATGGAGCTGTGTCCTGCTGTGGGCAAACTTCTCCTCTGTTCCTTGATCATGAGGGGCGGGCTGTTCCTGACAGTGAAGGAGGACAGATCTCCAGAGAAGGCTCTTGGAAGGGAGGTCCTGAAGGAAGGAATGGACCTTGGTGTAAGGGCTCCCCGGGACGGGGAGCGAGTGGGGGGGAAGCCCATGGACCTGCCCAGCCGTTTGCACGGCTCACACAAGGGACTCCTGGGAAGAGAGGATGTACACGCTGGTTCTGCCAAAGAAGTTCCCTCAGGTTGTTGGGTGGCCCACCAAGTCTCGTTAGAGACAGGGCCGTATCATCATAGGGAAGTGGAATCAGAACCAGAGTGCGCAAGCCCCCTCCTGATTCCCAGGGGGACCAGGTCCCTGCCCACTCGTTCAAACCCCTTGCACTCGTCCACGCACTTGTGCTGGGAAGAGCACACCCCTTGGCAAAGGAGTGAAGGGAAGGGGGAGTACCCTGTGGAACGGGGGTAAGGAGGAAGGGGGAAAACACCTTCACCCACCGCGGGGCCTCTCTCAGTGATACCAGGGAACAGGGGGGAGCAGTGTACAAACAGAACCACAACACACCTACCTTCAATTACCCACGCACTCACAGTCACACCTATTCACGTCGCACTCCTTCCACACCCTCTCGCACTCTCTCTCTCTCTCGCTCTGTTGCTCTCACACTCTCTCCACACGTTCCTTCAATGATCCTAGCTTCCACCACACGCCTTGGGGCCAGCTTCACAGGGTTACTGATCGCCGGCACTGAAGCATAGTGCCGGCTGTTCTTAAGTACCCGGGGCTCCGCCCCCTTTTGCGTGCAGCCGCGCTGAGCGGCGCAACGTGGTTTCTGGCCCCGCCCCCTGCTTGGCCGGAACAAGCGGGCTGTCTCGGCGGGGCCCCTGCGGGGTTTCCTCTATCGCGGCACCGGGGCCTTGGCTGGTCCCCGCCTTCTCCTCGGGTAGGTTTATGGGGGACCTTTCTGGTGTTGGTGCCAACACTTCTAGGGTTGGGTTCGGGGAATCGGGGTCTCTGCTGGTCCCCTGAGGCTTCCTCCGTCCCCTGGCCCTGACACTTGGAGCTTAGGGATGGAACGGTGATTACTAGCCATGGACTATTGTATGTTGAGATCTGTATGCAAAAATACACAGCGGGACACAGAGCTCACCATCTCTGCTGCCGCCGCTGAGCCACCACTGCTGAAGCCATTGCCACAATACCCACCACTACTGGATGTCTGGGTCAGCGCTGGGGACTGGGAGTCAGGTAGGCTCGCCCCCGAGAGGGAAGGGAGCGGAGCCCCCCCGGGACAACTGTTTCCCCCCTCCACTGCAGGAGGGGTGTGGACAGGGGTTGGGAGCTCCTCCTTCCCCCTCCAGGTGACATCCAGTGAGAGGGGTTGAAAGGGAGGTGGTTTGGTGTAGACGCAGGCGTGTGCCATAGGTCACGCACCTAAGGTCCATGCCAAAGGGCCCTTGGGTGATGGCTGTTGGAGGCTAGGCACAGGTTTTGGGGTATTTGGTAGGGGTATTGTGTAAGGGGATGGGGGGATGGGGAGGAAGGAGGGTAATGTAACCACCCCTGCATATGCGGGGGTGGGGAAGGGATTGGGTTAGGGAAGGGTAGGTACGCCCCCCCCCTCAGTGAGAGAGAGGGGTATGCCCCAGTAAGGGTGGGGGGTGCTGGCTCCCCTGTGAGAGGGGGCAGGGGGAGGGAGGAAATGGATGTGGGGAGGGTATGTCCCTGGGGGTCTGGCGGGTTGGCCACCAGGGGGCTGGGGAGTGGGCCAGTGGGGCTTCCTCAGCCTTTGGGGTCATGATGGGCTGGAGTAATTATGGTCTCTCAGGGAGGCAAAGGACATCTGTGTGGAGGGACAGGTGTCTAATTCCTGTCCCTCACACAGGTCCCCTGGCAGGTGATACAGGTGTTGAATGCAATTTCGGTCTGCAATAAGTCAACTACAATCCAGGAGTTGATTCTGGATCAAGCGGCCGACCTCGTATGTATTACAGAGACCTGGCTGGATGATGAGTCAGGGCCTATATTGGCTGACCTTGTTGCAACCAGGTACTCTGTACAGCACCAACTCAGGGCAGAGGGATGGGGAGGCGGTGTAGCCATTGTTTTTAAGGATACCTGGACTGTGGGGAGGTATCCAGTGCAGACCATTTCAGGCACAGAGGGGGTACACCTCATGGTCGATTTCGCAGGAGACAGATTAGGGCTGCTTTTGATATACCATGCACCTACCTGTATCGCAGCATCCCTACATGATCTAGCAGAACTGGTATCGGAGGTGGTTTTGTGATCACCGAAGACTGTGGTCTTGGGGTATTTCAATATCCACTCTAATCCTGGGTTGGGGGGAGCAGAGCATGAGTTCATGAATGCCATGACAACTATGGGACTGTCTCAGAGGGTAAAGGACCCAATGCATGAGGGGGGACATTCCCTTGACCTGATGTTCTGCACTGGCCTTGAGGCAGGGAATCTGGTGGGAGATGTAACAGTTTTACCCCTGTCATGGATGGATCATTACCTCCTCCGGACCAGACTCCTGGTGCATGTCTGCCCCTGGAAGGGTTTCAGGACCTATTCATTGGGTCTGCCTGCGGAGACTTATGAAACCAGAGAGGTTCCGGAATGCGCTAGGGGAAATACCTTCTGATCTTAATTATTGTTCACTCGATGACCTCATTGCCTTCTAGGATAACTTGTTGGCTAAGGCTATTGACCGAATGGCTCCCAATCGTCCACTTCCAGAAAGCCAACGGCGGGGGTCACCGTGGTTCACGGAGGACTTCCACCAAATGAAGTAGGATGGACGGTGGTTGGAGAGATGGTGGCATCAAACTCATGCTGAAACTGACCGATTTCAGCATAAAGCTAGTTTAAGAGCGTATGCCGTTGTAATAAAGGTAGCAAAGAAAGAATCCTTTGCCACCCTTATTGTGTGTGCAAAGTCAAATCCAGCGAAGCTTTTCTGGGTGGTGCAGGGGCTGGTCAGTCCGGTCTCTCTCCGCCTGGAACTGGAGTTTTCCAGTGCCCGCTGTGACATGTTTGCTGACTTTTTCACAGATAAAATTACTCAGATTCACCACAATCTCGATGCTTCATTAATGACAGTGGATGATAGGGATGGGCAAATAGACCAGAGTTCAGAAATTCAAACCCCATTGAACTCAATGTAATATTATCTAATAGGGATGGGTGAACAGAATAGAGTTTGGTTCGGAAGTTTGGTTCAGTCGACCAAACTGGTTGAGTTCGATCCGAACTCCGAATGTCCGAACTGTGTTCACCCATCCCTAGTGGATGAATCAGGGGTACAGGAAGCCCCACCTTGTCGGTGGTTGTGGGATCAGTTTCAGTGGGTGTTGCACGCTGATGCAGCGGATGCTTTTGGGACAGTCTGGACCACCTGTTGTGAATTAGATCCGTACCCATCCTGGCTGGTGAAGGCCAGTCGGGAGACATAAGAGCCATTTATGGCAGGGGTGATCAATGCCTCCCTTAGGAAGGGAAGGGTGCCAAGCCATCTTAAAAAGACGGTGGTACGGCCTCTACTCAAAAAGCCATCTTTGAGCGTTGATTCCCCGGCCAGCTATTGGACATTTTCTAACCTTCCCTTTTTAGGGAATGTTATTGAACGGGTGGTGGCCCAGTGGTTACAGGAGCACCTGGACCGGATTGGTTTTCTTGATCCCTTGCAGTCTGGTTTTTGCCCAGGGTTTGACATGGAGACTGCACTTGTGGCCTTGGTTGATGACTTGCACCGTGAATTAGATCAGGTCAGATCCACAATTTTGATCTTACTGGATCTGTCAGTGGTGTTTGATACCGTTGATCACAAGTTGCTGGTGGCAAGGCTGTGGGACTGGGCCGGGGTGAATGGAACTGTTCTTAAATGGTTTCACTCATTTCTGGCAGGGAGAATGCAGCAGGTGGTTCTTGGGGAATTTTTTAAAAAAATTATTTATAAAAGATTTTTTCCTGCCCCCTCCTGCCCACAGGGCAGCTTGGGGCAGCAAACAACAAATTAAAAATAATAAAACAATTTAAAAGTTTAAAATACCATATGCAGGGAGAAAAACATACACCGCCAACCCACCTACCCTACCCCACCCGTCGCCAAAAGCCTGGCGGAACAGCCAGGTCTTACAGAAATGGAAAAATGACAGGAGAGTGGGGGACAACCGAGCCTCCTCTGAGAGCGAGTTCCACAGCACAGGGGCAGCCACCGAAAAAGATCTAACATCGGTGGTCACCCATCTCGCCCGGGGAACCTCCAAAAAGGCTCACACAGATGATCTCAGAGGTTGCATGGGAACATGGGGAGTGAGGCGGTCCTGCAGATAAGCAGTGCCCAGGCTGTGAAGGGCTTTAAAGGTCAAAACCAGCACCCTGAACTTAGCACAGTGTTTTATAGGCAGCAGGTGTCATGTGCTCCCTGTGACCCACCCCAGTAAGGGGACGGGCTGCGGCATTCTGCACCAGCTGCATCCTCCATACCAGTTTCTTGGGCAACCCCACATAGAGTAGTAATCCCCGGAAATGTACATCATCTCCCCGGGATCTCATGTGTGGAGTCCTGCAGGATTCTATTCTGTCCCCTCTCCTGTTCAACGTGTATATGCAATCTTTGGGTGAGGTCATGAGAGGTTTTGGAGTGCAATGTCATCAATACGCTGATGATACGCAGCTCAACCTCTCATTTTCAAGTGATCCAGGTCTGGCCGTCTCGGTGCTTACCTGGTGCTTAGCAGCTGTGGGGGACTGGATGAGGGTGAGCCATCTAAAACTAAATTCTGACAAGATGGAGGTGATGTTGGTGCGGAGGGCTGAGGAGGTGGTGGCTCCCATCCTTGGTGGGGCCTTCTCCCCTTTGGCCACTCAGGTTCATAGTCTGGGGGTGCTCCTTGATCCACAGCTTCATATGGATTGCCAGGTGGAGGTTGTGGCGAAGGGAGCATTTTGCTCATTACATCTGTTGCGACAGCTGTGGCTGTATGTCTCAGACTCGGATCTGGCCACCATCATCCAGCTTTCGTTACCTCTCAACTGGACTACTGCAACATGCTCTACATGGGACTGCCCTTGACGACGGTCCAGACGTTGCAGCTAGTGCAGAATGTGGTGGCCCATTTCCTGACAGGGATGGACTGCCATGAGCACATTAAACCACTGCTCCGTGCTCTGCACTGGCTGCCTATTATCTTCTGGGACCAATTCAAGGTGCTGGTTATGACATACAAAGCCCTAAACGGCTTGGGTCCTCGTAACTAGGGATGTGCAAACAGAACAGCCTGAAAACCTAGTTTGGGTTCAGTCCCGCTGAACGTTTGGCAGAATTTGGACCTGCTGGGAGGGTTGGGGTGCTCCAGAGACCCAGAAGCAGTAGTAGCAGAGACTGGGAAGACTCAGCGCTTGGACCCTGGGGGTGCCCATGGCTCCAGGACTGGCTGTCTGAGACCCAGCGGCAGAAGCAGAGACTGAGAAGGCTTGGGACTCGGTGGATGGCCTGGCACCCCTACTCTGCCGGGCATTGCAGGCTGGCAGGTCTCCAGTTCTGTTCGCGCTATGCTGGCTGGGTTCTGCATTTCTAGTCGCCATCATGGCAGATGGTGGCTGGCTGGCTGGCCACATGAATCACCACCGGGCAAGGCTACTTGGCCAATTTGCAGAATAGTTGGTTGAGATCTGGTGAGTAAGATGCCAGCCTGAAATGCCTGGCCCCGTATTGGTGCCATGCCAGCCACCAAGCCCTGACCGGGCTTCTTCCATGACTGGAACATAGGCCCCAGAACCCTGATGGTGGGTACTGGGACAGGAGTGACTGCTTGTTTCTTGATGCTGTGGAATGACAGCTCTCTGTGAGCAGAATGATGGCCCCAGAAGTCTGATGGTAGGTCCTGGGACTAGAGTTGCAGCTTCTAGATGACTTGGATGGACAGCTCCCCATGCCTGTAATGTAGGCCCAGAATCCTGATGGTGTGTCCTGGGTCTGGAGTGGCTGACTGCTTCTTGATACGGTAGGATGGCAGTTCCCTGTGAGCATAATGAGAGCCCCAGAATGCTGACGGTGGATCCTGGGGCTGGAGTGGCTGACTGTTTCTTGATGTCATGGAATGACAGCTCTCTGTGAGTGGAATGATGGCCCCAGAACCCTGATGGTGGGTCCTGGGACAGGAATGGCAGCTTCTAGATGACGTGGATGGACAGCCCCCCGTGCCTGTAACATAGGCCCCAGAACCCTGATGGTGGGTTCTGGGGCTGGAGTGGCTGGCTGCTTCTTGATACGGTAGGATGACAGTTCCCTGTGAGCATAATGAAAGCCCCAGAACCCTGACGGTGGGTCCTGGGACAGGAGTGGCAGCTTCTAGATGATGTGGATGAACAGCCCCCCCATGCTCATAATGTAGGCCTCAGAACCCTGATTGTGGGTCCTGGGGCTGGAGTGGCTGGCTGCCTCTGAAGTGAGGAGAGTGATAGGTATTATTATATGATGCTGGATACCTCCTCTAAGTCTGAATCTCTGTCTGTGTCCAAGTGGAGCAGAGTCATCTCTCCTGGGTCCATGCTGAAAGCAAATAAGGACCCTCCACGTGAGTCAACGGAATGACAGCTACGGGACCCTGATGACGGGGCCTGGTACAGGAGTGACTGGCTGTTTCTTGATGCCTAAAGAACACCTAAATCTATATAATCTAATCTAAATAAATGAAACTGTGGAGGTGAATGTTTGGAAAGAAATGGGTGAAATAGGAGGAAGGCAATGGATGGCAATGGATTGGGAGGAACACAAACATCTGGGAGAGGTAGACATATGAAAACACCTTTTGACTGGATCAGTAGCTAGCTCAGAACAAATTGGAAGGAGGGAGGGCAATGACTTTTGTTACATTACTTGCATCGGTGGAGCAGTGGCAGAGTCCCAGCCAGGGGCTTGGTGGCTGGCACACCTACTTGGTCAGGCATTGCAGACTTGCATCCTGCTCTCCGGATTTCAACAAACTCTTCTGAAAATTGGTCAAGCCTTGCCCAGTGGTGAATCTCGTGATCACCCAGCCCCTGCCTGCCAGCGCACTCATCCAACCTATGGCCATCTACAGGATTGAGGAGGAAATGGCTGATGTGCATAACCACCACCAGCAGCAGAAATTGGATTGACAGGGCACAGTAACTGGGGCTGGCACCCCTGCTCGGCTGGGCATTTCAGACTGACTCGCATTTGTGGAGCAGCGGCAGAGGCACAGCCAGGGCTCGGGGGATGGCACTCCCACTTGGCTGGGCATTGCAGGCTTGGGTCATACTCAATCGAACTCAAGAAGCTCTACTGAAAAGTGGTCAAGCCTTCCCCGGTGGTGAATCATGTGGACACCCTGTAGCAGACATTGGATTGTCTGGTCTCATAACCTGTGGCACAGCAAAGGCAGTATTGGCAGCAGCAACAGACATTGGATATCCCGGTAGCAGAACCCATGGCACAGCAGAGGCATCATTGGAAGCAGCAGACATTGGATGACCAGGGCACAGAACCCCATGCACAGCAGAGGTGGCATTGGCAGCAGCAGCAGACATTGGATTGCCCAGTCTCAGAACCCATGGCACAGTGGAGGTGGCATTGGCATTGGCAATGGCATTGGCAGCGGCAGCAGCAGCAGCAGCAGCAGTAGCAGCAGCAGCAGCAGCAGCAGCAGCAGCAGACATTGGATTGCCAGGGCAGAGCACCCGTGGACCAACAGACAGCAGCAGTGGAATTACCAGGCTAGAGGAGCACATTACTCAGGATTGCCAGGGAAACAGACAGGCACATTGGCATGAGAGACAGGCAGGCTGAGGCAGATTTTGAGCTTGGCAACCTGGGCGGGAAGACCGGCAGCGTGGCATGAGCAGAAGGCAGGCAGACTGAGGCAGGCAGACTGAGGCAGGTTTCGAGTTTGGCAACCTGGGAGGGCAGACAGGCAGCATGGCATGAGCAGAAGGCAGGCAGGCTAAAGCAGGCTTTGAGCTTGGCAACCTGGGTGGGAAGAGAGGTAGCATGGCATGAGAGGCAGTAGGGAAGGCAGGCTGGGACCTTGGCAGGGCACTCAGATAGGCTGGCAAAGACTGTGTAGCACGCACGAGAGAGAGCAAGTCACATAGGTGGGCCAAGATCATCTAGCCAGAGACTGACTGGCAGGTTTACAGTTTCCCAATGCCACCCTGCATCATGAGGTCATTCAGATAGGCCAGGCATTGGGAGGGAGGGAGGGAGGGACAGCACCTCAGCACAGCAGCAGGAGCCCAGATTGAGTAGGAGCCCTGTCCCAAGACTGCCTCATGGGATTCTGTGTGCCAATGCACCATCAATCTGTGTCATGGGGCATCTCGGGGAATGCAGCGGAAGGTTGACCTTTATAAAAAGCAACTGCTCCACCAACTTGACCCCCAGTCTCAGGAGGTGTGGAGAGCAAATGTCCCCCACCATAGAGAACACCCGCTCACTGGGGACACTGGTTGATGGGCAGGACAACACAGGCTCGGCCACTTTGGACAGGGCTGGCCACAAGTTGGTCTTGCCAGCCCAGTAGGCCAAGGGATCACTACTGAGTTTGATGCATGGCGCCTCCTCCAGGTAGGTCTCCACTGCTGCTGAGGTGCCATCATACCTCCCACCACTGCCCCCAGTCACGCTGCTTGCCCTGCTGTGCAAGAGCCCATACTCCCCAGAGTGACCTGAACATAGGAGATACTGCTGCTGGCAATAGGGGTGCTGCTGATACTCGGCATGCTGCTGGTGCTGCTACCACTATGGCTGGGGGCAGGGATAATCCCTGCTGGTTGAAAGGTGTGGATGCTCCCACCATCCCCAGGGGTGTCCTGTTGCTGCTGCTGCTGCTGCTGCCATGCACTCTCTAGAGCCCGCTCTGCCTGCCAGACCCTCTCCACGAGCTCACCCTTCCAGTGGCCATAGAGCGCTGTCTGGCATGCCATGCTGCCCTTGACCCTGGGGTCCAGCATGGTTTCCAAAACATATTTCTCCCACTGCAGGAGCTCATTGAACCGCGACATCAGCCCTGCCTTCAGGTGCTGCATCAGGGCAACCGTCTCATCCACCAGCTTCCTGTCCTGAGGGCCACAATCCAGGTCCTAGAGAATTTCCTTCAGCCTCCAAAGAGACTCTGGACCAGAGGGGTCACCTGGCTGATGGTGGCTCTGAAAAAACTGATGGTCTCCGTCATGCCCAGGAATGGTCTCAAAACAAAGAATGTGTGTGCCAGGTTCTCTCATTCAGCCCCATTGGTTAAGGGCATGGAGATGCCCCACTGTCCATAACCAGTTGAACCTCATGCAAGGCGGTTTTCTATTCAAGAAGCCGCTTGAGCATCAGGAATGTTGACTTCCACTTGGTGGACACGTCCTGCACCAGCTGGTGCACTGGGGATCCTTGCTAGGCCTGTTTTTCCTGGAGGAGGTTGCTGCCCTTCACCCTCCAGTTAAAGAAACTGGCCAGCTTCCTCCCCTGCTCGATCAGGAAGCTAAGGGTGCCTGCCCCAATCCCCTTCTCCCCCAAGCCTAGAGCGTCCCTGACCACCAGGTGAAGTGTGTGTGTGGCAGAAGGGATTCTGGTGAAGCCCCCCTTGGGGATTGCTCTCTAGGGATGGGCGAATGCGGTTCAGAAGTTCGGCCCGAACTCGACCTGTTTGGAAGACTGAACCGAACTTCCGAACACAATGCTCGAAATTCCAAACAGTTTGGAAAAGTTCTGGTGAGTTCAGATGAGTTTGGGGGTGGGAAAAACATGACTTTGGGTGGGAAAAATGCAACTGGAAGGGGGAGGCAGCTGAGGAGCAGACTTCCTGGCACCAGAAGTTGACACCAGGGGTGGTTTCAGAGCCAAAAATACTGATACCGAAAACAATTCAGTTTCTGTACGAATATCACTTTTTTGAATGTTCGTCCGAGTTCAGATGAACCGAACTCCACCGAACCGAACAGTCAAATCTGAATTCGGGTTTCAAACTGAATGACCGAACATCCAAACATGCGAATGGCATGGTGCGCCCATCCCTACTGGTTGTCCGAGTTATCGGTCACCACGCACCAATTGGTTAAGGGCACACCAGACTTGACCCACTCCCTCACCATGGCGGTCAGGGCTGTCTCAATATTCTGAGATGTGTGGGGGCCATCCATTACTTCTGCTTGAAGCAGGACCCACCTATACCCTGCTTCGGGACCCCTCCTGCCACTCCCATGGCAGTCAGGGCTGCCTCAATGTTCCGAGATGTGTTGGGGCTGTCCGTTACTTCCACTTAAAGCAGGGACCACCTATACCCTGCTTCTAGACCCCTCCTGCCACTGCCNAGATGTGTGGGGGCCATCCATTACTTCTGCTTGAAGCAGGACCCACCTATACCCTGCTTCGGGACCCCTCCTGCCACTCCCAAAGGCTGCCTCCGGTTCCTGCCACCAGTGCGCCATCACTGCCAGAGCTAATTCCCTAAATCTTAACTCTTCCATGCCCCCACGGACCCCCCTGTGGCACCCCAAACCTCTGCCATGGCCGAACTTTCCAAACGTTTTTTGGGGGGCTGAATTCTGTGGGTCTGAACCCACAAACCTGAACTAAGTTTTTGGATCAAACGTCCGAACGTCCAAATGTCCGAACATCAGAACTCTGGTCTGTTCGCACATCCCTAGTCTTCTTCTTCTTTGTCTCTTAGATTGCAAAAACCTTTGGTGTAGGGACCTTTCTGTAACTACTGACTGTACAGTGCCAGGTACATCGCTAATGCTATAATAATAATAATAATAATAATAATAATAATAATAATAAATAGAAAAATTAAGATTCTTGTTCAAACTTATAAAATTCAAGTTCAAACTTATATGTAGATGATAAAAAACCCAGTAATTCATTACTTCAATTATTAGCTCTGTTTGAGTCAGTTGGCCAATTATCAGGTCTTAAGATTAATTGGGACAAAACCTCTTACATGAATGTGTCAAAGACACCAGATCCATCCAATTTTTCCATACTATGCTAAAAAACTTCAAGGTAACACTATTTAGGCATACAGGTATTAGCTAATCTTTACAATATGATACAAGTAAATATTGATAACATCTTTAAAATTATTAAAAAAGGACATGGAAAGATGGAAAAGAATTCCTATATCATTAACAGGAAGAATAAAAATAATCAAAATGGATGTTTGTCCCAGCATTAACTATGCATTCAGGTTATTGTCCTTGAAAGTACCTGCATCTGTTTTTAAGCATATAAATAAAATGATGTTCAAATTTATATAGCAATCTAAAAAAAAAAAAAAAGCACAATAATTTGGGCCCAAACCTTCAAAATGGCATAATGCTGTGGTGGAGTAGGTGTTCCAGGCTTTTATTTATATTATCTGTTTTTTCAAATGAGGGTGATTAAATATTTGATGCATGAGTAAAAAAAAGACATGACAGCAGCCCACTGTGGTCCTCTTTGACCTGATTTGGACAGAACCTCACCTGCACGTATGTGCAAGCACCACGAGATGTTAGTCCAGGATTTCCCCTGGCCATGTCCATGGACAGCGTGGACTTTGACCTCAGAAAACCTCCGAGGTTACAGCCTGGGCTAAGGTTTGCCCAACCATGCCAAAGTGGGCCACAGCGGGCTATCACATTCACATCTGTTGTGGGCCACCAGCCCTGGTTGGGTCCGCTATGCCCGGCCACCATGGCTGGCCATCATTGGCCACCATTTCTGCCCATCATGGCAGGGGGGTAGAGTGCTGGGGGAAGAGCTGGCTGGCTGCACATTTTTGCTTCTCCCTGCCTTCCCCAGCGCTTCAGCCATGGGCACATTTGTTTGGCGCTCCAGCCCAAACTGTGTCTGCCATAGTTTAACTCCCTGTGCCAGATTGGGCCACCACCACACCACTGTCATGGGTGTTTTTACCCAGTTAAATGATTTCAATGGACAAGCTTTGATGGTTTAGCATGGAAGAAAATTTAGTTTCTACATTTTGATCAGTGTACTCATTTCCATTACTTAAGAGTTTACCTAGTCCTTTGAAATTAAACATTGTATTTAACGGTTCATGGTGTGTATTTAGGAAAATTAAATCTTTAATATCTTCTAACTTAACAAGGCATCCCTTTATCCCTTTATGGGGACACTGTCAACTTAATTTTAGAGATAACAAAGGAAATTCAGATATGGCCTTTTTCACACAGACACTAACACTGATAAAATGGGTGTTACATTTTATTATACATGTTACAGGGCTGCAGGTGTGCTCTATGGGTGCCTTATATAAGTCAAAACCAGTCAAAACTCATATAAGTGCTTTATAAGCCAAAACCAGCAAGCTGAATTGTGCCCAGGAAGCTATTGGTAGATAGTACAGACTCTGGAGCACTGATGTTATTATGGCTGAATCAAGAACCTTTCCCAGTTCTCAGAAGATTATCATGAGAAATCGAAAAATGTTACTGAGATCCTGATAAGATCTCAGTAGCATTCTGAGATCTCATGAGAAACTTGAGTAAAATTCAAAACCATTCTGTGCATGAGCAAAATGGTCACTGCGGCCGTTCTGTGTATGCATGAACCTTTTCCAAAATGGCAGCATTGGTGACATTTTGGAAAAAGGTAGCTGTACACTGCTGGCACCATTTTGAAAAAGTGTTGTGCATGCTCAGAATGGCTCCAATGGCCATTTTGGCATGCAGAGTAGTTTTGTTTTTCTATTTTTTTGTTCACTATGAGTAGGCTGCCTCCTCAGCAAACTCCCCTCTTCACCTACACCCAAAGAGAAGCGGAGATTGTGGCAAGGGATCCCAGAGCATCCTCAGACGTGGACAGAGGTAGCCAGGTGAGCACAAGTTGTTTGGGTTTTTTTAACAAGTTGGGAGGGGGCGCGAGCTACTTGCTTTTCATGGTGAGAGTCAGGGCAATCCTCACCTCATTATCATTTGCAAGAATGCAATGAATACTCAGCAAGAAAAGTGAGAATCTGAGAAATAAGTATCAGCCCTTGTTGTTATGTGCTCCCAATGACCCAAGGCAGAAGGCAGACCATCACATTCTGTCATCAAGGGCAGCCCCACATAAAGTGCCTTGCAGTAGTCTAGAATCAAGGTTATGAAGGCATGGATGGTGTTAACAGATGAGAAATGGGAAAGTATCTGGAAATTACTTTGTAAAACCTCTAATTCATTGCTTTTAAGATTTTTTAAAGAACAAGATCTTAAATAGGTTTGATGGGACCCCAGGTAGATTATTTAAAGCAGGGCTAACTTCAGATGGGTCTCTTTGTCATATTTTATTCTTTCTTCCTAGAATTAGTAATTTTTGGCTTAACATATGTGTAGCACTTTCTAAGATACTTAAAATCAACATAATATCCTTGGCTAGATTATGCATATTGGGGATTATGGACTCTTTACCATTTTCTGCTCCCATGAAAAAATGACTAGCTATAATATTTTTGGTTGCTAAACAGTTAATTTAAGGAAATGGAAAACTCCCAATGTACTTTCCTTTTCAAAATGGTTAAAATAATTTATGTGTGTTGCTTTAATGGAAAAGCTTACATGGACAAATAGACATAACTGGGCTCGATAGAATACAATATGCTGTAATAGTCATACTCTGTTAATTTTATATGTTGATTTTTTAAAATAGTTTGGCATCCTCTAAATGTATATATTTTAATTGGTTATATATATATTATCAAGCTCCCTTCCTTCCAGAACCATTACTAAGTTTAATTATCTATTTTGTAATACTTAGGTTATTCTTTTTTTTGGTGGTATTTTAATGTTATACTATATAAATAATAAATATTACAATAAAAAAAGAGTGGAGGAATTGAAGTGCCAGTGGGAAGAGTATATGGCAAGAAGAATGGATCAATGATGGACCAAGGAAATCCTCAAATGGATACCAAAAAATGGCTACCAGATGGAAAGATAATTATATGTGTACAATGACAAGAATGTCTCAAGATAGAAAGTTGTAGGAAAAAATGGAAGAATCTTGTTGGACGGGATGAGAAATTTAATATTGAATTATTGGTAATTTTGTAATTATTGTAACTATTGGTATTATAATTATAAATATATTTCCATTACTGTAACCAATGCTTAAACTCGGTTTTACCAAGTAACCCAGGAATCAGACTGGTACTCGATATGGGTCCAGTTCTCGGACCAACATTAGGGACATTTCCTGCCCCTATATAAGCTGACTTGGTACTCAGAAAGTACTCAGTACTCAGTTTCATTTTACTGAGTATTTTACAGAGTACCGAGTAACAAGTATTCATCCGAGTTTCCGAGGACCAGTCAAACAATCAGAACCAGTTCTCAAAAACTCTGAAATACTCGTGAATGTTTTTTTTTACTATTTGTTTCAGCTCTAACCATAACTATGCATTGTATTCTTTTCCGGTGTTGTTGTTTGTTTGTTTTTTTAAAAAATGGCTTTTGGACACATTATCCTATTTTGCCAATGAGAAGGTGGATGGGAGGGTAATGTCTGAAGGATGTCACTGAGACCCTTGAAAGTTGCCAATGCTAAAAGCTGAACTGCCTTTATCACTACTCAGTATATTTCAAGCCTGTGCTGGAAGAGCAATCCTTATTGGTGACTGACTGAGATGTTTATTCTGCAATGCCATTCAATTGTTAACTTCACTGTTTACAAAGCTATAGTCACATAGGGGTGTGCATGTCGTTTTTGTTATTACAATAACAATAATGAAAATTGTCATTTTCATTATTATTGCAATAACGAAAATGAAAAATAATAACAATGAAAATAGAAACAAAAACAACTTTTTGTTTTTGAAATAAAGGGAAAAAACAGAAAAATGTACTTCCAGCTATAACTTTTTTTTCTTATTCAATTATGATGACACTTAGGGAGATTATACCCCTAATGTAGGACACTAAGTGTACCAATTTTTGAAACAATTAGATAAAGGGAATAGATTTTAGAAGCAATTGACTGTTGTGATTTTAGGAAAAACTCCATACACATTCATAGCTACAACTTCTTTATCTTCCATTAAATGTGCATGAAACCTGAGAATATGTCCCTCCACATTCTTAACACTCCTTCCAATTTTCAGAAAGATTGGATAAAGGGTCCTGACAGTATAAGACATTAACTTGAAAATACATTTCCAGCTGTAGCATTTTTATATTCCATCCTGTTTGCAAGACATTTTGCAGGAATGTATCAAATACCTGCCACATCATCTCTACCAAACTACAGGACAATGTGATAAAGGAACCCAATTTTATAAGCAATTGAAGTTGTCCCCTTGAAGACCATTATTTAGATAAATAGCAGCACATGCAGAGCCAGTCAGAGGCAGGCACTTGGCATGGCAAAGGGAGGGAGACTGTAGGAGGGAGGATGTGGAGCAATAGCATACACATTCAATGGCCTGGCATACACATTCAATGGCCAATTACTGCTTGCTTCCAGCTTTACAGGACCCAATCAGTAGTGGCTTCAAGGTGGGCATCAGGGGCGGTCCTCAGGTGGGCATATAAGGGACATTATTGGGACTTTGGGGATAACATCCCAGCAATGAGAGGACATGATCCACGCCCCAGAGCAGCTCCTTCGGTCTGCCGGGGGTGCCTTCTTGGAGGTGCCCCATGTTAAGCAGGGAGCCAAAATGGAGAGGGCATTCTCAGTGGCCATGCCATGCCTTTGGAACTCCCTCCCGGAGGAAGCTCGCCTGGGCCCAAGCCTTTTAACATTCCGGAGAATCTGCAAAACCTGGCTGTTCGCTCAGGCCTTTGGGGAGTGGGGGGAGGTTTTTTTTAATCCCCCTCCACCCTTATTTAATGTATATTTATTATTATGTTCCCTGGTCCTGTTTTAATTGTAATTTTATGAGTGTTTTAATAATATTTTATAGTTGTATTTTTATATTTTGTGGAGATTGTAAGCCACCCCAAGCTGTTTCAGGAGGGGCGGGGTATAAATGTGAAAAAAATAAATAAATAAATAAATAATTTACACATCCAGGCTGGTCAATCCTGCGGCACTGTGACAGAGGACATACAAGAAACTCTATTGGCTCTTTCCTAAACAGATGCTTCTGGCTTCCCAGTAAGTCAGTGCTATTCATAATGAGGGATTTTGCTACTTTGTACCAACTGTACACTAAACTGGAACAAATCCACTAATGTATTACAGGCCACTGAGCCACTATCAGATAGTATCAAATGTTTGCTATGCTAATATTTATAACACTTAGCCATTATACATAAGACTTTTTGCCTTCTAACGCCCGACTCAAAGTCCCCCGGGTTGCTAGGGATGTGCGAATGCGGTTCAGAAGTTCGGGGTTCAGCCCGAACTCAGGGTGTTCAGACCGTTCGCGAACACCCCGAATCTGAACCGCTTCCCACCCGAACTGGCCAAACAAAGTTCGGGTTCCAAACTGGTTCAGGCGGGGGCGGGGGGCAGGAAGGATCCCGGTTTTCCCTCCCCCCCTCCAGGCTGCGTGGGTGAAAGGGGCGGTGGGGAGCACCTCCCCCCCACCCTGCCCAGCCTCGTAATTTTTTTAACCCCGCCACACCAGGGATCGCCGGTGGTGCCGGGACTCCAGCCCCAGGTCTGGCAATGGCAGGTCCGGCAGTGGGTCTGGAGACAGCGGTGCTTTGAAGTGATTCAGGCCACTGCTAGGCCTTGTGGGTCAAACCGGAAGGTCTAGTAGTGGCCTGAAATGCTCCGGAGCACCGCTGCCACCGGACCTGCTGCCGCTGCCAGTGCTGCTGCTGGACCTGGGGCCAGAGCCCCAGCACCATCAGGTAGGTCAGGCTCTGGGTCTAGTAGCGGTGGCGGCAGTGGGTTTGGCGGGTCCAGTGGTGGCAGTGCTCCGGAGCACTTCAGGCTGCTACTAGGCCTTCTGGTTGGACCTGGAAGTCTTAGTAATGCCCTGAAGCACTCCAGAGTACTGACACCTCTGGACCCCTCACCAGACCTGCCATCACGAGACCTGGGGCTGGATCTCCAGGCCGGCACCACCTGGTAGGGTGATCCCTGGGGGGGGATAAAAAATAATAATTTACAAGAGTGGGCAGGGTGGGGGGGAGGTGCTCCGCAGTGCCCCTTTCACCCATGCAGCCTGGAGGGGGGAGGGAAAACGGTTCCCCTGCCAGAACAGCTCCAACCCCCCCAAACCCGTTCGGGCTGATGAACTGAATGATTTCGGGTTTGGCTGAACACCGAACGGGCCGAACACCGAACCCCCCAGTGTTCGCACATCCCTACTAGTTGCCCGGGTGGCAACGATGAGGAGGGCATTCTTGGTCATCATTCCCAGGTTGTGGAACTCGCTCCCGATGGAGGCCAGCCTGGCCCTGGACCTCCCTTCTTTCTGAAGACAGTGTAAGATCTGGCTGTTCCACCGGGCCTTTGGAGAGGGAGACAGCTAGGATGGCGTGGGTTGGGAGGGGGAGTTCTGCCCTTTTAGTTCTTTTTATCATTTTAATGTTTTTAATGATATTTTATGTGTGTGTTTTTTATTGTTGTGTTTTTATTTATGCATTTTATAAGCCACCCCGAGTTGCTCTGTGAGCAGGAGGGGGGCGGGGTAGAAAAATCATAATATAAATAAATAAATACATAAAAATGCTTTGTAAATATTACCAAATGAGACTAGAATGGAACCAATGATCCAGAGATTAACTTTTTTTTCCCTCGGTACTAAATACAGAAGGAAAATCAAGATGGTATTCACTTATATTGTTATTTATTATTATTAGCAAGCATTTATGTAGCGCAAGCAATGTACCGGGCACTTTACAAAGTACCTGCCCTAGGACTTACAATCTGAGAGACAGGGGTATTATAATTATGAGTATATTTGAGATTATTTTATATTGAGAAAGGACAAAGAGCCAGTGGAATAGAGATGTACTGTCTTTATACAGAATACAAATCAAAGAGGGTAAAAGGAGCAAAAGAAGGAAGTGTCCAGTGGTTATTGCAGGGTTTCCTGACCTACCTCCTGCCATGATGGGCAGTGATGGCAGCCACTCACAGACAGTCATGGCTGCCAGCCATAGCATCCCCTGATTCCCCTTGAGAGATGGCAGTGGGAACAGGTGCATGAGCCTACTCTGGCCTGTGTTGGTCTGCCAATGACGTCCTTGGCCTAGGCTGTGAATCTGGGATCTTCCAGGGGACCCCCAGGGCAGCAACAGGCCCACATCTGGACTATTCAAGGGGACCAACAGTGCAGCAACAGGACGACATCTGGGATCTTCCAGGGGACTACCAGGACAGCAACAGGCCCACATCTGGGATCTTCCAGGGGACCAAGAGGGCAGCAACAGGCCCACATCTGGTATCTTCCAGGGGAACACCAGGGCAGCAACAGGCCCACATCTGGGATCTTCCAGGGGACCACCAGGGCAGCAACAGGCCCACATCTGGTGGCCTGTAAACTTACATGATGGTGAGTACCCGGCCCAGACAGGTCATAGCAGACCATATCTGGCCTGCGTTACATCTCTTTTCACCCAGTGTCCCATGACATTATTGATAGTCCATACTGGGAATTATTTTGAAAACTATACAGCAGTAGTTCTCAAACTGTGGTCAACAGACCACTGATGGCCAACAAGGCCCTGGGTAAGAGGTTTTCAGCAGCCCACACAGGCAGTTGCCAATTTAGCAATGCACTAATGCTTTAGTCATTGCTGGTGGCTGAGGTGGTGTGCTAGGGGCCAACTGGAATATGTTTGTGCTATCCAGGGGACAGGCCAAAACACACAAATTAAGGTCATCTGACTGCCTTCCCTTTCTTCTTGATATGGACATGGCACTGGTAGGAATCAAACTTCACCCCTCCCCCCCTTGTGCAATTGCAGACAGCCCATAATGAGTATGTGCCAAGCTATGGTTATCTCCAGCAGGTTTATGGCAGCCCACAAAATTTTTTAAGGGTTGACAGTTGACTTCTAATCTAAGGGATTTGGAACCCCTGCTATATAGGTAGCTTGTGTGTTTTTTAAAACAATGTTATCTGTGAAAGTAAACAAAAGGTACATAGAAAATGACCTTTCAGCCTATGTAATTGAAAAAGGGTTACGAGGCCTCTTTATAGAAGTACATACATTTTTTTTTCCATAGGGGAGTACTAATGTTTGTCCAGGTTGTTACAGAAACCTATTAGAGAGAATAAAAGGAATAAACTGGAATACATAAGGAGGAAAATGAAGGGTATTCTTAGTGCGGTTTCCACCAGATGAGTCCAGGATTGCTAATAACTATATAGAAACCTGTGGGAAATGTGGAATATGTAAGCGAATGAGACTTTAATGAGCTGAATGAAAGTAATTCTCCTCCAAATAATGGTTCCCACATTATATAAATGACACTGGACAAATTAGATAGCATTCTAATAAGGGCGGCCAGAATGAGAAGAAAACTAGAGGGTATGGCATTCAGAAAAACCAAGAGAGCTTAATTTAGAGATCTGGGATGAAAAGTAGACAGAATCTAATCTTGCAGGCTGTTGAACTGTACTGAGAAATTCTGAGCATGTGTATGTCACTGGCCATTGAGGACACTTAGAGAAACTAATCAGTATCTTTCTAGACTAGGACTAGTTCAAATTAGCCATTCCATTTCCACAGAACAGTTCAATGGAAATGAATCAGACAGTGAAATGTCTATCTGAACAAAAATGTTTTCAATTAGAATTCTTATTGAACCATTTTGTGTGTGTGACAGTGGAGGCTGGTGGACTTTGTCGGTAGTGGGGTGGGTGACAGGGCCAATGCAGGTAGGCAGCACCACTTTCACTCACACACATCCCACCCCACACATAAATGTGCCCCATTGACTCTCTCTCACATACCCCACCACACACACTAATCTCTCTCTAGCTCCCTCTCTCTCGCTCCCACCACACGCACCTCCTCTCACACACACATGCACACCCACCATTGCACCCCCTTTTTCTCTCACATGAACTGCCTCTCTTGCACATGCACCCTGACTCTCACACACCATCACACACACCTCTCTCACACACATGCACTTTCCCTCTCTCACACATAGATGCACCCCATCACCTCCCTTTCTCTCACACAGGCACCCCGTCTCACACACATGCTCACCCCCACTACACGCATTCCCTCTCTCCCACCCCCTCTCCCTCACACTCACGCACCCTCACCCTCGCACACCCCACCCCCACACACCCCCATTCTCTCACACATGCATTCCCACTGCACACATGCTCCCTTACAAACCCCACATCTATGCACTCAGACTCCAGGAGGATCGGTCTCTTTTTCCCTTTAGGGCAGGAAACATAGACTTGATTTCTCATGCTACCTGGGGGAGTTGGAATTCTTGTGTGGGCAATTGTGACCCAATTCTCACAGGAATTAGCACATGTAGAAATGCGCTATTCCACTTTTCTTACACAAGAATACCCAAACATGTTTGGGTCAGCCAATGGAAGGCTTACAATCATGGGTGTTCTAGAGGGAGAAAAGCAGAATAACACATTCCTATGTGCATTGATTCTCATGAGAACAGAGCCACAATTGCCCCTTTGGAAGTCTGCCCCCACTCCCCAAACAGGTAATGTGAGAAAGCATCCAGAGACAGGATCTAGTTCAATCCTACATGAGAAAGGGTGGGTGCGGGAGCTGGTTCTTTAACCCTGCATACACCAGATTGACGAGGGAGGTAGCCAGATCGAAGAAACCCATCTCGTTTGCTGGAATGTGGATAACTGGTTAACTGACTAGCCAGCAGGCTTGTTGATTTTATCTCTCCCTTCCTGCCTCCCATCCCTGAATGCATTTGCTCTCTCCCTTCCTGCCTGACCATCCCTGAATGCATTGGCCCCCTGCCTCCCCCAGCAGTCCCCCCCTCCCTTGCACACTCTTCTCAGCTCCCAACCTCACTGAGCCCACCACTGCTGCTACCTTCTCCACTCCACTCTAGAAGAATCTGAAGGGTGCGGTTAGGGACAGCACAAGGCTGTCTTTGCTCCTCCTCCCCTCCCCTCTTCTCTCAGATTAGCCTCAGGACAGGAAGTGACTTTTCTGTCCCTCTTCTCCTCTACTGTTCCAATGTGCTGTCGGGCACAGGAGCCTCCCACCCAAGCACAGGTCCAGTCAGGACTCTAATTCTCTTGCCACTCCCACTCAGCTGTAGGGAGAAAGCAACACTGCTAAGCAGTGCTATTATTTCCACTATGGCTCAGGGAGGTTGATGCTCCCACCCCAACCTTAAAGAGAACCTGCCCCTGGTGTGTTTGCTATCCTGGTGGCAGTAGAAGTGGGGGGCAGTCAATCCCAGAAGCAGAAGCACCAATGGGGTTGGGATTAGAAGCAGCAAGAAGTGGGAGTCAGATAAGTGAGGAAGCAGTGGGAAGTCATGTCCCTTCTCTCCTCTCTCCAAATCCCACCAGTGGCCCTCAGCAATATAGACCGTTAGAACAAGTAGCAGGAAGGGAGGCTGAAGAGGATGGATGCCACACAACTGCATCAGGATTATATGCCTTCAAGATCTTAGGAGCACCACTGCCACTGCTCCCACACTGAACTCTTCCAGGGCCCACTGGTTGAAAACTACCACCAAACAGGTTTCAAAATACTGTACTTAATTATTATTTTTTTACCCTGATATATAGGCTATATTAGGCAAAGACTAAACTGCATATCAATATAACCAGTATTTTAAATCTTTAAATATGCTGAGTAGTCACTAGGCCTGAAATGACAAATTTCGGTGAATCACCTTCATTAGCACGACATGGAAACTTATTGGCTTTTATGCTGTTTTTTCCATTTGTTGATATTTTTTCAAGAGTTGAACAGAGCTGCATAGGGATATGCATGTTGTTTTCGTTATATGAAGAATGAAAATGAAAAAAAAATAATGAAATCAATAACAATAACAAAAGTCGTTATTGATTTTGTTATTGCTTGGCAGGTGTTTTTTGGAGGGAAATGTGGAGGGGGAGGAGGGAACAGACATCTCGGAGCCAAAAACAGTGCTCAAGTCTTGAACTGGGAGGGGAAGGACCTGTTGGATGTATCTCTCGCCAATGAGCAGCGCAAGCAGATCCCAGCAGTTGAATGGCACTCTGTGATTCCTCAATGCTTCTGTAGGGATGGGCGAACACAGTTTGGAAATTCAGAGTTCGGCTCAAACTCAGCCTGTTCGGACGACCAAACCGAACTTCCGAACCGAATGCTCAAACTTCCGAACAGTTCAGAAAAGTTCAGATAAGTTTGGATGAGTTCGGGGGGCAGGAAAATCATGGCTTTGGGTGGGAAAAACATGACTGGAAAGGGGAGGCAGCTGAGGACCATCCTTCCTGGCACCAGGGGTGGACACCAGGGGTGGTTTCAGGGCCAAAAATACCGATACTGAAAAAAATTCAGTTTCGGTACCAATAGCACTTTTTTGAATGTTCAGCCGACTTTGGCCGAACCGAACTCTGCTGAACCAAACAGCCGAACCTGAACTCGGGTTTCGAACTGAATGACCAAATGTCTGAACATTCAAATGGCGTTCTGTTTGCCCATCCCTATGCCTCTGCCTCCCAGAACAAATCAGATGGACTCTGGGGGAGGACACTGCAATCCTTAATATTGTATGCTGGGTTGCTTCACTCTTTGTTAACTCTCTTGCTTGTCAGAATGCATTTGCAAAAGCTGCTGGTACTTGCACTAGAAATCCTCCCATATGGTTCTGGGAGGCAGAGGCATAGGGATGGGCAAACAGAACGCCGTTTGAATGTTCGGACGTTCGGTCATTCAGTTCGAAACCCGAGTTCAGGTTCGGCTGTTTGGTTCGGCGGAGTTCGGTTATTCCCTTATTCTCTACCACTCAATCCCTATTCCTTAGGTACACACACACACACATATATATATATATATATATATATATATATAGAGAGAGAGAGAGAGAGAGAGAGGGAGGGGGCAGGGCAGGGTGCCAGTCAATGGGAGGGAGGGACAGAGAGAGACTAGACATAGATTAGAGATGGTAAATATATCTCTGAGTTTTGCTTGTCTCTTCACCTGTATGTCTCCCCCATCCATATATTATATAGATATAGAGTGCTTTTAGACACACATTTCTCCTGGATGTTTGCTGTTACATCCTGAACTTCCTGTGTGTCTAAATCACTCACCCAGATCTTAAACATCCAGATCTTTGAACTTCTGCATAGAATGTCTCCCAGAACCTTTGTGTGTAAAAGGTTCTCCTGGCAAACTGCTTTGCTCCAGGCAGCTGTGTTCATTGGTTTCCATGGCAGCCCGTCACATCTACAGCTGTGGCTACTTAGGGCTGCCTCAGGGCAGTATTTGTGTGAAGAATACATCCAGGAACTGCATCAGGGCAGCGTGTGTGTGAAATAGGCATCCGGAACTTACTTGTGGACTTGTAAACCCAGAAGATTGAAAAATCTGGAATTTTAACATGTGTGTAAAAATGCCCATTGATATTAGTTGTATATGTAGAGATTAGATATTTAGATACTAGATTGTTTTATTATATATATTAGGTTTATAGAATAGGAACATTTTGTATTATACCTAGGTTAGGTTTATCTTAGATTCTGTATATATTATATAAATAAAACTACATATTGTGTACAGTATATATTATTGTGTGCAGTTCTTTCTGTATCACAATGAGAAGGGGAATGAGTTCAACTTCTGACAAGAATTCTTCATTGGTACAAAAAATCGATTCTGATACCGATACCAAAAACAAAATCTTAGGGATGTACGAACAGGGTTCGGAAGTTTGGATTTCGGCCTGAACTTGGCCTGTTCAGACGGCCAAACCAGAACACGAACACGAACACGAACACGAATACGAATACGAATACGAATACGAATACGAATACGAATACGAATACGAATACGAATACGAATACGAATACGAATACGAATACGAATACGAATACGAATACGAATACGAATACGAATACGAATACGAATACGAATACGAATACGAATACGAATACGAATACGAATACGAATACGAATACGAATACGAATACGAATACGAATACGAATACGAATACGAACACGAACTGACCAAACTGAACTCAATTTCTAACATTGAAATGACTGAACACTTCAGTCAGTTCGGAAAGCGTTCAGGTGAGTTCGGGTGGCAAAAACGTGTCACTGGAAGGCAAAACATAACAGGGAGGGGGAGTCAGCTGAGGAGCAGACTTCCAGGCACCAGAGGTGGAGAGGCTTGGAGTAGCAGCCAACCTGCCCAATCACCATCCCTTTTCGCCTCAGACCACTGGCTTCGCAGTCTGCAAATGACCACGGGCTAGGCTGCAAAGAGCCAATGGGCCTTGAGGTGAGGCGGACGCAGCAAGAAACAAAACTGATTGCCTCCCCCCTTCCCAACACCTTCTGAGCTAGTCACTGTTGCTGAAAAGCAGGTATTTCATAAGGCTCCCTCTCTCCCAGCAGTTTTTGTTCCTTCCTATTCCTAATCAATTGCCTTCCTCCTCCTATTTCACCCATCCAACCCATTTACCTCAATATTATCATTTATTTAGATTATATTAGATAGATTTAGGTGTTATTTTTTGTTTTTACCCCTCCCTGTGTTCCCTGTGTTCAATCTTCCTTCCTCCCTCCCCCCTCCATTGAATCATTTTCCCTCTCCCTCTTATTCCATCCCTGATTCCCTTCCCGTGTTTTAAGTTTTGGATTTATTTAGAGTAGGAATATTATTAGATATATTTTCATTTCAGTTTTGTACCCCTCCCTGTGTTCTTTGTGTTTCCCCCTGTGTAATACTATATATATATATATATATATATATATATATATATATATATATATATATATATATAAAATATGTTATTAGATAGACAGTTACTAGATAGATAGATAGATAGATAGATAGATAGATAGATAGATATAGTAGTTAGCTTAGTTATAGAGACAGATAGAGATACAGTGTGTTTGTAGGACAAGGCCTTTCTTGTTAATTATGATATTCAATTTAGTTCAATAGGTTTTAGAATAGTTAATAGCAGTTAGATTTAGTGTAGATATATATATTTATTTTTAAAATCCACTCCAGCCCCAGGACCAACAGAGTTCTGGGGCCAACATTACTGGCAGGGAGGGCTGTGGCCAATATGTATCTAGAAGCTGCCACTGTGGCCCCAGGCCCCACAGTCATGGGCAGAGGTGATGTCATTCCAAAGCACCAAGAAACAGCCAGTCCAGCCCAGGACCCGCCATCGGGGTTCTCGAGCCAAGTTCAGCAGGGATGGCTGTGGCCAATACCTAGAAGCTTCCACTTTAGCCCCAGGACCCACCATCATGGGTCTGGGGTCATCATTCCTCACACAGAGACACAATTTTCCAAAGCATCAAGAAACATCCTCTCCAGCACCAGGACTCACCGCCAGGGTTATGGGGCCAGGTTACAGGCAGGGAGGACTGTGGCCAATATCCATAAGCTGCCACTCTAGCCCCAGGACCCACCATCATGGCTCTGGGGCCATCATTCCTAGGGATGGGCGAACAGAATGCGGTTCGGATGTTCGGATGTTTGGTCGTTCAATTCTAAACCCGTGTTCAGGTTCGATGGTTCGGTTCAGCTGAGTTTGGTTTGGCCGAACTTGGCTGAATATTCAAAAATAGCGAAATCAAAATCAAAACCGAAATTAAATCGTAACCAAAACCTAATTTTCAGCCCTGGGAAGACATTTTTCCTGCCTCCGAACTCATCCAAACTTCTCCGAACATGACCGAACTGTTCAATCATTCAAGAGTTTGTTTCAGATATTTGGTTTGGACATCCGAACAGACCAAGTTTGGTCTGAACTCCGAACATCCGAACAACATTCATCCATCCCTAATCATTCCTCGCAAATAAAACCAATTTCCCAAAGCATCAAGAAACAGCCACTCCAGCCCCAGGACCCACCGCCAGCATTCAGGAGCCAAGTTATGGGCAGGGAGGGCTGTGGTCAATATGCAGAAGCATCCACTCTAGCCCCAGGACCCACCATCATGGGTCCGGTGCCATCATTCCTCGCACAGAGAGACAATTTCCCAAAGCATCAAGAAACAGACACTCCATCCCCAGGACTCACCATCATGGGTCTGGTGCCATCATTCCTCGCACAGAGAGACAATTTCCCAAAGCATCAAGAAACAGACACTCCATCCCCAGGACCCGCCGCCAGGGTTCTGGGGCTATGTTACTGGCAGAGAGGGATGTGGTCAATACCTAGATCTGCCACCTTAGCCCCAGGAACCACCATCATTGGTCTGGGGCCATCATTCCTCGCACGGAGACGATGTCATTCCACTGCATCAAGAAACAGACACTTCATCCCCATGACCCACCATCAGGGTTCTTGGGCCACGTTACCAGCAGGGAGGGCTGTGGCCAATACCTAGAAGCTTCCACTCTAGCCCCAGGACCCACCGACATGGGTCTGGGGCCATCATTCCTCGCATGGAGACTATGTCATTCCAACACATCAAGTAACAGCCACTCCATCCTCAGGACCCACCATCAGGGTTTGGGGGGGCAAGTTGCTGGCAGGGAGGGCTGTGGCCAATACCTAGAAGCTGCCACCTTAGCCCCAGGACCCACCATCATGGGGCCATCATTCCTTGCACAGAAAGTTGATTTTCCAAAGCATCAAGGAACAGCCACTCCAGCCTCAGGAGCCGCTGCCAGGGTTCTGAGGCCAAGTTACTGGCAGGGAGGGCTGTGGCCAATACCTAGAAGCTGCCACTCCCTGCCAGTGACAAAGAGCCTTTTTCCGAACGCCCGAACCAAACAGGACCAAATCGAATGGCCTAAGCTGAATGCGGCGAACGAACTGAATGGCCGAACCGAACTAGCGAATCGAACCGGACCAAACCGAATGGCTGAACCCAAACCGCAATCTGTTCGCCCATCCCTACAAAATCTTCATTTGAAATCGGTACCGACAATAAAAACAAAAAATGGCATTTCATTATTAACAAAAACGACATATTTCAATAATAAAAAATGAAAAATAACATGGGGCCCTGGTGTACACCCCTACAGGGCCAATCCCAACCCCATATGTGCCCTGATGTCTTAGCATGGAGTTTACTAGTGGCACTGCATTGATCACAGAATCACACTAGACCATGGAACAGACCCTTAACAGTGTCTATTTTTTAAAAAAATATGTGCCACAGTTTTGTAATTTGCAAGGTATTATTATTATTACCCTTTTAGGTTTAAATGTATTACACATTATTAAAAGGGTGTGGTAACTGAATTACTAAGGTACTCAAATACATCCCTGGGGGATATAGGAAAGATCAAATCCTGCCTGGTCCTAAAAGACATCACCAGTTCATCCAGCTCTGAATGGATGTCCATTGATTTTGGAAACATCAATGGTGGTCAGATAATGGTGCTGGTTATGCGACTCCTTCATATACCACAGGCTATGGAAATTGTCATGTCTCAACTACACTAACCTGATCAGCCAAAGTGATTAAGACACAAGGACTTTGACTTTTCCTGATATAGCACAAAAGATGAAAAACGACCTACACCCCCACCATATTCCCTAGGCCAACTTCTGATATTATAACACCAGCCAGAATGTTCCTTGCACCCACAGTGTATTGCATCCAAGTGATAACCAGAAGCAGTAACAGCACAAGTAGCAACTCTGCAGGCTTCCTCATGTCCTCCTGTCCCCTGCTACTGTTGCAGTGACCATATCCAGGACTGAGAAAGCAGTTGAGTCTCTATGACCCATTTGGTTGGAACCTCTCTGAGCTGCCAAATGGCAACATGGCACAATTAGGAGGCTGACTTTCCTGATAATGATGCACAACACAAAATGAGAAAACTTGTCAACCATTATAGGAAAGATATGAAAACTGAATCTTTTTAAAACAGGCTGACACAGCAGATCATATCTTAGTGTATTATGCTCAGTGCCAGTTCTTCAAAAATAAAAACGGATACTTATTAATTCTGAGCCTTTGGGTTCTCACTCTTGGGTTACTACACTCACCAGTGATTAATTCAGAAGCTCGGCAGGCAATAGAGTTTTGCCTGCAACTGTGCAAGAGGGAAGTTACTCATTCGCAGATATCTAGTAATCCCAGTTATTATTTTTTAAAAGAAGAAGAAAGCGGTGAGCAAAAAATAATGATGGAAGACTGCATATGATATCTATATATTGGGCATATTTGGAAGTTTTTAAATAATAAAATGAGAATGATGCTTGATTCTTTTACAGCACTTTTCACTCATAGATATGAAAGCATTATGCAAAGGTCAGTATCAACATCCTCATTTTGCAGATTGGGGAACCGAGGCATGTTTTGGGGAAGTGACTAGCATTCCTAGTGGGCAGAGGAGGAACTAAACTAAAACCAAGATCTCCTGAGTCCTGGTCCAATGCTCTATCCATTGGCTATGCTGGCTCTCAAGAGTGCCTGTTTATCTTGTCTTTCCCCACTCCCTTTGTACTATCTTCAGAGTGAAGTCTCTAGCATACAGAATAATATGGCAGTATTTGTTTTTGCTACGAATGAAAGAAACTGCAGCATTTATTTGCAGTTAGGGTTGAAATGAATTGGAATTTTTGAATTTGAAAATCAAAATGAGAAGATTAATTTTTACTAATAAATATGACAATTCAATTTAACTGACTTAAAATACTCACTTGAACTTTGAGATCAAGTTTGAAAAATATGACAATTGATGTTTATTAGTTTGATTTGTTGCTTAATTTAAATATTCAATACGAGTTAGAGTTTAAATTTTAAAATAATATACCCACCCCAGGTGACAACAGCTATCCAATCACCACAAGTTGCAAAATCCTCAAATTAAAGGATATAAAAAATCCAATAACTCGATATTGTATATCAAGGTGATTTATAAGGAATAGTAAGTTAATGTATCTACTCTCTCTCTCCACCACTGTGCTCTCCTCGTCCATCCAGTCTCATATCACAGACTTTCTCTCTGACGCATCTTCTTGGATGTCTCACTGCCAACTCAAGCTTAATATGGCCAAGACTGACCTCCTCGGGTGAGGCTATACAAGCGGTGGCAGACAGATCCCCATGTACTAAGGGGATTTCCTTTTCTTTATTAGAATAATGAAAATGAATAAGCCTTCTTTTATTTTCATTACTCAGTAACGAAAATGAAAGAAAATAATAAGGAAAAATTAAAATGGCTGTTTTTCATCAATTTAGCTGTAACTTCTTTGTTGTTCAGCCAATTTTGATTACATGTTATAGCTATTGTACCCGCCACTCAAGGCATTATTCCTGCCAGATTTCAGAAAGATTGGATAAAGGGTCCCAATTTTATAAGCAATTGAACTTTTGTGATTTTAACAGAAGTTGTGCAAATACTAGTCCTGAAAACTTGGGGAGAAAAGCGAAAATTGCAGGGCCTAACCAGGAGTTTAGGCAGCAAGCTGGGTGGGAGGAAACAGCCCAGCAATCAATAGACATGATTGACACATCCAGGATGGCCAGCTGGCATCCCAAACACATCCTCCAGCACTGTGACAGAAAGCATAAAAGAATCCCTTATTGGCTCTTTCCTAAGTAGACACGTCCAACGTCTCAGTAACAAATGGGGGAGGGGGGGTTGGAGTGGGCACATCACAGAAGGAGGGTACATGGTTGATATTTCTGCTGGCCAATGGGCCTCACAAACCATTCTTGTACCACTGTGACAAACATTAGAGAATCCTTTTGTTAAAATCAAGAACCTTATATTGCTTATAATATTGGGACCCTTTATTTAATTGTTATGAAATTTTTCAGCGATGGCACTCTGAGTTCCAGGTAGAAGTTTTCCAAATTTCATACAAATCAGAAGAAATATGAAGAGGTTAGAGCCAAGAATGAATTTACCATTGAAACCAATGCAAAACGAAAACAAAAGGAATAGTGAAAATGAAAGAAAATAACAAAAATAGTAACAAAAATGAATGATACTTTAATAACAAAAACAAAAGGAATAATGAAACAAAAAAAATCTCTACAAATCCCTACACGTGGCCTCATGGCGGGAAATCACTGCTGCCACACAGTGGGGCAAGTGCGGGGAGCCGGCCAGACAGTTTTGGAGAAGCTAAACAGGCCCGCCCTTGTTGGAGCAGCCACCTTGGCCAGGGAAGGCTACGTTGCCAGCCGCACGAGCACACACCTGACCCAGCACCAATCGCTCACAGCCCTGTCATGGAGCTTGCCACTTAGCAGGCAGAAGGGTCCCAGCCACATGGGTTTCCCCATCCTTACCCCACATGAAGCATGGCTGCTGAGAGTGGGGAAACCCATGTGGCTGGGCACCTTCTGCCTGCTATGTGGCAAGCTCCATGACAGGGCTGTGAGCGATGGGTGCAGGCATCATTTTTCTGAGGATGTGTTATATACCAGGCAGCTACTCACCCTGCCTGGGGGCGGGGAGGAGGGAGGGGCATCTGGCCTCTGCCACCCACATGATCCATTGCATCCAGGGAGGGATAAGGCTACCCAAGACATGGTAGCGTGAGCCTTCCCTCCCTGTCTTGTGTGGCCTCACCCCTCATCTTTTCCCCAAATCATTCCCCTTCCTTTTCTCTCTCAAGTTCCATTGAGGGTGTCACCATCCAGTCTGCCCCTCAGACATGAAGCCTGGGATTCAACTATGATTCTTTACTCTCATTTACTCTTCAGATCCAGGCTTTTTCCAAGTCCTGTCACTTTGCACTGCATACTATTGCAAAAATCTGGCCTTTCTTTACTGCCTTCACTGCAAAAATCCTAGTCTAATATGCCCTGGTTATCTCTTGCCTTGACTACTGCAACTTCCTCTTTACTGAACTCTCCTGTTCTTATCTCACCCCTCTAACTTCCATTCAGCACTCTGTTGCCAAAGTTATCCACCTTGCCTGTTGCTTTGACTATGTTCCACCTCTCCTCTCTGCTCTATACTGGCTCTTTCTGCCTGAAAGTATTCAGTACAAGATCCTCTTTCAAGGCTCTCCATGCCCTTGTTCCCCACTCCATCTACGCACTAGTGCTAAAGTGAGAGCCAAGTATTTCAATACTGTCTGAAAATACCTACCTTTCATGTGCACTTATGACTATTCATCGATATTTCTCCAATATTCATTGATTCTACACTTCCACCATATGTCAAAATCAGTTCCTGCCCATTTCTATAATTTTTCATAATTTTCCATCCATTTCTGGTATTTTGTGTCAATTTACGGCACTTTCCGTCATTTGAGGGATTTTCCATCGTTTTCATGTCACTTTGCCAGTATATAAACCATAGTGCTAAAAGTTCAGTTCATTTTGTGTTAGGGCAGCACACTGATGACTACATGTTACAGAAGAACCACCAGAACTATTGAACAACTGTGATTCTCTAACGGGAACTAGCAAAAACATAAAACAACAAAAACTAGTAAGTTTCCTCATCACATGAGTGAAGGTGAACAACCTTTCCCCCAACGAAAACAGCATTCACTGCAGTTTCTCATTTCAGGCCTACTCCACACTTGTTTCCTGCCCCATTCCCACCTAGGAGCTTTTCTCCTCATTTGCCCCCACCCTCTCCTGCTCGTGACTCCCTTGCTGCTTAAAACATATTTTTCCCTTCTTGCGTGCTTCCTCCATGCATGGAACACCCTCCACGGATACATTCAATCTGCTCCCTCCCTCCCAAACTTCAAATTCCTCCTGAAAACCTAGCTCTTCCAGTAGTTTTTCCCTAGCCTATTGTGTGGAGGAAATTGTCTCATTTCCCCTCCCTCAGAATTCTTCTCTTCCTTGTAACTAAGTAAAGCATGTGCACCTGCAACTTCTCAACTTCATGAATGTATCTCCTTGTCTCTTCCTATGTTCAACTATCCCTTGTCTCCCCTCCCTCATCTTTCTTAGATTGTAAGCCCCTTGGGGTAGGGATCTGTCTATAAAACTATTGGTTTACAGCACCAGGTACATTTCTGGTGATATATACATAATAAGTATTAGTAATAGATGTAGAATTAATAACTATCAAATTAACAAAAAAAGTTGATGCCTTTACAAACAGAGGTGACCCAAGGTCCACACACATGGACCAAATCTACATGTGCATACTCAGGGTGCCCTGGCAAAGTCCCCCATCTCCCAACTGCACTGCCACTGACAGAGGGAAAGGCTGAGCTGCCGCAGCAGATTCATGTTGCATCATGGTCAGGAAGCGAGAGACTTTGTTGGAGGCATCCTGCGTGCACATGCTGAGGTAGGTTTGGTCATCATGAATGTGGACTTTGTATCAGGGCTAGATTTCATAAAAGAGTACACATTTCATATCTAAATTTGTAAATCTAATCAAAATAATCAACCAGTATATGCAGGATTGCTTTGAATATTTGTTTCAGCCCTATTGGAAGGGCACAAACTTTGTAATTCACCTTGGGCCAGAATTTTTATCCATGTAAAGAAGTGTAATTTAAGGAGCTGCAGCAATCTGTACTGGGAAAGGTTTTGACCTCTTGTTTTTAGTTGTTTTCTAGCTTGACTTTAAATGACCATAGTTCTATGATCATTTTGCATGTGGAAATTGCTAGAGAATAACCAGATTATTATTGTGTATTCGTTTCATTTGGAGGTATCTTTCTTCTAGCTGTTCCCATTGCTACCAGATTGTCTCAGCAAGAGAGAGATGTTTGCCGATTCTGTTGCATGCTGGAGAACATGTAGGTTAATCATCGCCTTTAGGTGCTGGGGTAGGTAACACAGCAAGAGTGGGAAGTGCTGACATCAGAGATAATTTTAATCAGTGTAATCTAAATACAAAGGAAAGGAAGAGTAGGATCTAAGCAATTAGGTTAGAATTATCAGCTGCATTTTATTTAACTGTAAAAACATTCAGAGAAAAAGGAAGTTGATTCAGTTGCTTTATTGCTCATCTCTCTTGCTCTGCCTAGAAATATTCCCTCATTCAAAGCCATCAACCTGCCATCATGCAGTCCTTAAGAAACCCTAAGTCTCCTTAACCTATTTAATATCATGACAACTTTGGGTGAAAACAGACATGACGCTAATCGCCCTTTAACCACCCTTGGTGGTTATTTATGCATGTTGCAGGGCTGTATTGGTGCCCTATGCAGCCCTGAAACATGCATAAATGACCACCAAGGGTGGTTAAAAGGTGGTTAGCGTCATGTCTGTTTTCAACCTTTGATTCTCACTGCCCTGACCCTATACTGCCTGTTTTCTTCAGCGTTTTAAACAGGCGGGGGTGGGGGATTGTGACTTCTTTGTTTGTTACAGAGACTGCAGTGGTATGTTTCTTTCTTTTCTCTGCTCCAGATCTTTGGGAAGATAGTTCAAAGCTGTCAGTTTCTTCAAGGGAGGATCATAGAAAGGTAACAGAAACAAAAAAAAATCCCTGCTCCCACAGAGAGGTAGGAAGGAAGTAGGTGTCAAGTCTGTTACTTGAATAATATGATGCATAACTAATTCAGTGAGCCAGTTATTTACCACAGAATAAGACAGGTAATTAGGTACATTTCCATGTCTAATTTTGAAGTATGACAACTCATTCCACCACGTTTTTTTTTGTCGTTTCTAGAAACTGAATGAAATCCACTTGGATCACTCAGCATTTACCTCCCACCAAAGTGAGAGGACACCGTTTAATTATCTGAGACTGGAGATTATGCTATTCAATCAATAAGGAAGAAATGGCTTGTGAACTGGCACCCAAGTCTGTTAGTAAATTTGGTCCTTGCTGGGTAGGGCTCCAGCTGGTAATGGAATAGCCTATTCTCTAAACCTGCAAGCTCATTTTGTCTGTTTTATAAGATCCCATTAACTTTTAGCGGACCCTCTCTTTGCAGCAGGTTTTAGAAATGTAATGAAACAGTTCATGTATAAAAATGTCAAAGAACAAAGTCGTATGCCTTGAAGTTTTATACAATAAATATGCTTTAGCTTTACCAATTACCATTGCTCAACCCTTAAAATAACAGATCAAATGTTTTCACAAAAAGTAGAAAATAGTTTATGTAGATAATGTGAATGATGGTAAATTTGGCCCTTTCAGATATAGGGTGAAAACAGACATGACGCTAACCACCCTTTAACCACCCTTGGTGGTTATTTATGCATGTTGCAGGGCTGTATTGGTGCCCTATGCAGACCTGAAACATGCATAAATGACCACCAAGGGTGGTTAAAGGGTGGTTAGCGTCATGTCTGTTTTCACCCAATGTCAAACTTCAAGCTGAGCTATATATTTTGAACAAAAAGGCCCAGTAGCCAGGTTTGCTGCTTTATCTTTTTTGTGACTTTCCTTAAGATCACTCGGTATTTTAATGAGTGAATACCTGGTTTTCAGGACATCATTGTAAAAAAATATCTATCTATCTTTTGTCAGGAGAGAAAAAAATTGATTTATGGTAAAAATAAATATTAAAATACAGTATTGCTTCAGTGTAATGGACCCCCGGGGGACCAGAGACCTCATTATATCTGAGCACTGTAATAAGGTTTTGCAAAATGCAATTAATAGAAATTATTTTTGAAGTTTTGATTGTTATAAACAGTGGTTCCATATAAGCAGGGTTTGTTATTTATTCACAGGGTTCACATATTTATAATGGCAGCAGTCCAATGCTGTGAGGATCCCATGCAGAGCCATGTGCGTGCGCACACAGCCCTGAGTGCAGAAGGCATGTGGAGCCGCACTGACTGCAGTTCCACACGTGCAGGGATCCACACAGCAATGGATTGCGGTCAATGTGGTTTTTTAAATTAATATACTTATGTTAACTGCCCTGAGTTGCCTATGAGCAAGAGGAGTCAGGTAAAAGTTCAAGAATATTAAAATAAAATAAGTAAATAGATAAATCAATTACAGTGGGTGTTGACTTGTATTTCTGATTTTATCAGTATATGTGAACGACAGCATATGGTTTTATCATTCAGCATATATACTGGAAACTTTAGCAATAGGCACTTTGACATTCCTGGGTATTAGAGTTTCTGGGTGCAGTCCTAAATTACTTACTGCAGAGTAGTTCCAAGGACTTCAATAGAATGACCTTAGACTCTACACCACTTTTGACTTCAATGGGATAATTCTGAAGTAAGTGGTTTCAGCACTGAGGTCTGATTGTCTGCATTTTTGTTTGATTCTTCTGCATTCAGAAAAATTGCATTTCTAGATTGTTTTGACATTCACACTAGTGTCAAAGAAAATAAGGAAACTATCAAATCAAAGGGTAGCATTATATTTAAAGTGACCAGACTTTGAAAACCCCATAGTGGGACACACATTGCTCCAATTTACATACATTTATATAAATTAGGACTGAAACTCGGGGCTCAAACTTACTTGGATTTTACAAATTATTGGGGATTCAGCCGCATTTTACAGAGTCCTGAATGGCTGAGGAATCGGCCCGACACGCGGGACTTGACATAATCCTTTGCTGAGGGCAGGAAGGGGAGGCAGAAGGCTGCTTCGAGTACTCAAGATTTCAAGTCTAGCTTCCCCCGCAACATCTGTTTGGTGAGGGGGTGGGAGCACACTGGCCTGGCTTTGCAAGGGGCTGCCCTGGCCTGGAGAGCTGGGACCAAATGTCTCATCTCCCTGGTCAATGCAGCCCCTTGCAAAGCCCTCAAATGGCTGCTTAGTCTGTTTTAGGATTAAAATAGGGATGTGCGAACACAGTTTGGGAGTTCAGACTGAACTCAGTCCGTTCAGAAGACTGAACCGAACGACCAAACCTGAACCCAAACCGACTGAATGGAACTTGATCCGAACTCAGAAACGACTGAACAGTTCGGCCACGTTTGGGTGAGTTCTGATGAGTTTGGGCAGGAAAAACGTAACGTAACTGGAAGGCCTAGGGAGGGGCTAGGCAGCTGAGGAGCAGACATCCTGGCACCAGGGGTGGAGAGGCTTGGAGTAGCAGCCAGCCTGACCAATCACCATACCTTTTCTCCTCAGACCGCTGGCTTCACAGTCTGTGATTTGCCATGGGGGACATGGGGGTAGGCTTCACAGAGCCAATGGGGCTTGTGGTAAGGCAGGAGCAGCAAGTAACAAAAGTAATTGCCCTCCCCTCTTCCAACACATTCTGAGCTAGCCACTGTTCCTGACAGCAGACGTTTTCAGAAATCTCCTTCTCCTAGCAGTTTGTGTTCCATCCTATTCTTAATTCATTGCCATCCTCCTCCTATTTCACCCATTCTACACATTTACCTCCATAGTTTCATTTATTTAGATTTGATTAGATAGATTTAGGTGTTATTTTTATTTTTTAACTCTCCCTATGTTCTCTCCCTACCCACCATTGAATCCTCCCCTCCTCCCACTTTATATTCCATCCCTGATTCCCTTCCCCTGTTTTTGGATTTATTTAGAGTAGGATTGTACCCCTCCCTGTGATGTTTGTTGTGAGCTGTCTGTGTTTCCACCCCACATCCCTGTGTAATATTGGAGAGAGAGAGAGATATGTAGGAGTTAGCTTAGTTATAGAGATAGATAGAGAATGTGTAGTAGTTAATCAGTTTTAATATTTTAGAGTGTGTTAGTAGGACTAGACCTTTTATTCCATTTAGTTCCATAGATTTTAGAATAAATAATAGCAGTTAGAGTTAGTTATATATATAATATATAGGAGAGGCTGGTCTACTGCCCATAAGACTGGCAATGGGGCACGTGGCAGAGGTGCTAGGGGTAGGGGTCGTAGTGGCAGCAGGAAGCAGTCAGAGTGTATCACCACGCCCCAAACTCCACAGGCCTGATTTTGGGACACAGCTTCCAAGACTCCCAACAGTCGCACTAGCCAGGGGGGTGGTTCGGCGGTGCCTCCTGCCAGCATCCTCCATTGCCATGCAGGGCACTGCAAGGCCTGAAATACAGGAGGTTGTGGCTGTCTCTTCTGTGGCTGCAGGAGCAGGTGCTTTGGATGTCAGATGTTCCTCACGGGTTCCCCATGTCCCCCATTGTTGAGGTGATCCCCAGCAGTCCAGAGCTGGTGGATCCCACCCCGGCTGCTACAGGCAGGGCCCGATGCTTGGGCAATGGCAGTAGGGAAAGGAGTATCAGTAGCAGCAGCAGCAGCAGCAGCTATAGGGGGCACGGGGAGAGTGGCAGCAGCATGGTGAGCTGTCCATCAGTCTCAGGGTCCCAGGACTCTCCTTCATGGGACATCACTGTGATTGGGGACAGCGAGGCAGATGCTAGTCCTGCAGAGGATATGTTGTCTGTATCTGAGGCAATGGCTGTCCCTCCAAGAGCTGTGTCACCGCCATGTTTTGCCTCGGCAGCAGTACATCACATGGTGCAGGCCAGAAGGCAGGAGGGGGCAAAAAATCCTCGGTCTGGGCACATTTTAAGTTGGTGCAGGAGGATGATCCCAGAGAGGCCCAGTGCACTTTGTTCTAGAAGGTGGTGAATTGTGAGCAGGTGCTCACCAACCTTGGAACAACTGCCATGGCACGGCACCTGAAGGGATGCCACAGTGCTGTACTGCTAAGCGGGCAGGCAGTGGCAGTACACGCCAGCGGGTTCCCGACTGCAGTGGCCAGTCGTCCGCCTCCATCAGTGGGCAAGCGTCCTGTTCCAACAGCTGCGTCTAGCAGCATGAGCAGTATTTATGCTAGGGGGGAGCAGTAGCAGCAGCAGAAAAAGTGTCAGTTCACCATGGAGGTGCTGGGGTGGGGGCAGCTGCTAAGTCCCTCGGCAGCTGCAGGATGTGGAGGGTGGCGTGGTTTTCAAGGGAAAGCCATGCACATGTTGGGAGAAATGATTTATCTGGATGGGCAGCCCTTCTCTGTGGTCAGGGCCATGGGGTTCAAGCACCTGTTTGGGTTCCTGGTCCCCCAGTTTAAGCTTCCCTTGTGCACAACACTGAGTCGGTAGGTTGTGTCAGCCCTGTACGGGGCTTTAAAGGAGTGGGTGAGGTAGCAGGTGGCAGGGACTGGGGGTGCCACCATCCACTTCACCACCGACCTGTGGTCAACTCGAAATGCGCAGCACACCTGCCTGGTGCTCATGGCGCACTGGTGGCAGGAACCGGAGGCAGCGTTTAGCAGTGGCAGGAGGGGTCCTGAAGCAGGGTATAGGTGGGCCCTGCTTAAGGCAGAAGTAATGGACGACCTCCACATGTCCCAAAACATAGAGGCAGCTCTGAGGGAGTGGGTCATGCCAGGCACACCCTTCACCAACGGGTTGTGGTGACCAATAACACAGCCAATATACTGAGCGCAGTCTGAGAGGGGGACTTCACAAGCATCCCTTACGCCACACACACCCTTGACCTTGTGTTCAGGGACACTTTGGGCTTGGGGGAGAAGGGGATTGGGGAAGGCATCCTTAGCTCCCTGATTGAGCAGGGGAGGAAGCTGGCCAGGTTCTTTAACTGAAGCGTGAAGGGCAGCGACAGCGGCCTCCTCTGGGCGAAGGAGGCAGCGCAAAGGTCCCCAGTGCACCAGCTGGTGTAAGATGTGTCCACCAGGTGGAATTCCACGTTCCTGATGCTTGAGCAGCTTCTCGAACAGAAAGCCACCTTGCATCAGGTGCAACTGGTCATGGGCAGTGGGGCACCTCCAGAGTCCAATAGGGTGGAATGGGTGATACTGGCGCACACGGTCTTTGTTTTGAGATCATTCTGGCCGTGATAGAGACCGTGGGCTCATCCATGGCCACCATAAGCCAGGTGACCCCTCTGGTGCAGAGTCTCCTCAGGAGGCTGAAGGAGATTCTCCAGGGGCGGGATTCTGACCCTCAGGGCAGGAAGCTGGCTGATGAGGCTGGTGACCTGGCCTAGCAGTCGAAGGCAGGGCTGAAGGCACTTTTTGACGTGCTCCAAGGGCAGGTGGAATACGTTCTGGCTACCATGCTGGACCCCAAGTTCAAGGGCAGCATGGCACACCCAATGGCGCTCTATGGGTGTGGAAGGGTGAGCTGGTGGAGAGGGTCTGGCAGGCAGAGTGGGTTCCGGAGAGTGCGTGGCAGCAGCAACAGCAGCAGCAGCAGCAACAGGAACAGGATGCCCCTGGGGTTGGTGGGAGAGCAGCCACCCCTTTCAGCCAGCGGGGTCTATCCCTGCCCCCAGCCCTAGCGGTAGCAGCACCAGCAGGAGGATGAGCAGCAGCGGCACCCCTATTGTCAGCAGCAGCAGCAGCAGCAGCAGCAGCAGCAGCAACTCCTCCTATGTGCAGGCCACTCTGGGGTGCATGGGCCCATGCACAATAGGGCAAGCAGCATGGCTGAGGGCAATGGAGGAGGTGGTGCCCAGGCAGAGTTATGCAAGGGAGTACGACGGCACCTCAGCAGCAGTGGAGACATACCTGGAGGAGGAGCCATGCATCGATCCCAGCAGCAATCCCTTTGCCTACTGGGCCGGCAACACCAACATGTGGCTGGCCCTGTCCAAAGTGGCCAAGGATCTGTTGTCCTGCTAACCAACCAGTGTCCCCAGGGAGCGGGTGTTCCCCATGGCGGGGGACATTTGCTCCCCGCACTGCCTGAGTCTGCGGGCCAAGTTGGTGGAGCAGTTGCTCATCAAGGTGAACCTCTGGGAATCCCTGAGCTGCTCCCGGATATGGATTGATGGTGGAGTGGCACATGACAACCCATGCCAGGGGCAGCCTTGGGACGGGGCTCCTCCTCAATCTGGGCTGCTGCTGCTGTGCTGAGGTGCTGTCCATCCCTCCCAATGCCTGGTGCCCACCCCCCCTCTCTCTCACACACACACACACATACTAGATGGCCTTGGCCGGCTTATCTGACTGACCTCATGTCTCAGGGTGGCATTGGGAAACTGTAAGCCTGCCATCCGGCCTCTAGCTAGATGATCGCACCCTGCCTATGTGACTGGCTCTCTCTCGTGTGCGCTGCAGTCTTTGCAAGCCTATCTGAATGCCCTGCCAAGGTCCCATCCTGCCTTCCCTACTGCCTCTCATGCCAAGCTGCCTGTCTGCCTGCCCAGGTTGCAAAGCTTGAACCCTGCCTCAGTCTGCCTTCCCATGCTCATGCTCCGCTGCCTGTCTGTCCACCCACTCAGGTGGCCAAGATCAAAGCCTGGCTAAGTCTGTCTTCTGCTCATGCCATCCTGCTGCCTTCCCAGGTGGCCTAAATCAAGCCCATCTCAGTCTGCCTTCTGCTCATGCCACGCTGCCTGTCTGCCCACCCTGTGGGAAAAACTGAAGCCCTGCCCCAGCTTGCCTACCTCTCATGCCAATGTGACTCTTTGCCTGCCCTGAAAACCCTGCGTGATATTGCCCCACTTGCCTAGTAATTCCACTGCTCCTGTCTGCTGGTCCATGGGTGCTCTGCCCTGGCAAATCCAAATGTGCCCATGCAATCCTGCTGCTGCTGTCTGCTGCTGTATGGGAGTTCTTCCCTTGTAAATCATACCATCCTGGCTCCATGGGTGCTGTGCACAGGCAAATCCTGCTGCTGCCATCTCTCCTGTTCCATGGGTTCTGTGCTCTGGCAATCCAATGTCCGCTGCTGCTGTCAATGCTGCCTCTGCTCTCTGTGCCACGGGTTCTGTACCCGGGTAATCCAATGTCCTCTGCTGCTGCCAATGCTGCCTCTACTGTCTGTGCCAAGGGTACTGTGCCTGGGTAATTCAATGTCCTCTCCTGCTGCCAATGCCAACTCTGCTGTCTGTCCCAAGGGTTCTGTGCCCTGGCAATCCAATGTCCTCTGTTGCAGCCAATGCTGCATCTGCTGTATGTGCCAAGGGTTCTGTGCCCTGGTTATCCAATGTCCTCTGCTGCTGCCAATGCCGCCTCTGCTGTCTGTGCCTGTGAGAAGGGCCCCCCTCCTAGTTCCGTGACCCCCGCAGGTATCCCCCACAAGGTCGCTGAAACACTGTAACCCCAATTCCACCTGCAGGGCTGCATGACAAAGCGGCAGCATCAGAAGCACGCGGCACATCAGGAGAATCCCCCCACCAACGTCACAGCAAGACTTGATCCAGGGACACCCTTCTCCAGCCCCGCAGAACACAGGGGCAGTACCAGCGCCACTGTGATGCTCACAACATCTCCTGGAACACTGGGGGTGTGTGGCCAGCAGCATAAACACCGGCGCTGTGAGACACACAGCACCGGTGATCAGAGAAACTGGCCCCTGGAGCAAAAGTGATGCTGTTTGAGAGACACTTATTGTTTGTCCTTACCCCTGGAGTCTTTCCTTCCCCTCTGCCTGATAAGGAGACGTCTGAGGAAAGTGCTGGTTGCTGCATGAGTGTGGTGAGTGACTGTTCCATTTTGTTTCCTGTGGAGTGTGTGTGTGAGTGATAGGGAGAGTGTTTGAGGGTGAGCGTGTGCCCTTCCCCCCTCCAGGTTCTTCCCCTCCACTCTTGAGAGTCTAACCTCATTTCTGCTCCCCCTTTTCCCTGGACCCTCCAACCCTCAACCCGCACTGTGGACACAAACTCTCCCCCTTCCTTGTGGTGAGAATTGTGATTCAGGAGTGGTTGAACGGTGGGGCATGGAACCCCAGTACCATCTGCTCAGTGCCCTATGATGATAGGGGCCTAATCCTTGTTTAGGATCTTAAGGCACAAATACTATCCTGATGGGCATCTTGGCAATTCATTTGCCGCTGAGCGCAGTGGTCAGGGTGGCCCATGTCTTGTGCCACTCTTCCCTTCTTCTCCTTCATTCCTGGTACACCTCTGAATCCATTATTATCCTGACCGTTTCCCCTCCCCCACTGACAGTGCCAAGTGTTCTCTTTCCAGGTAATCTAATGTTCTCTGATGCTGCCAATGCCGTCTCTGCTGTCTGTGCCAAGTGTTCTGTGCCCTGGCAATCCAATGTCTTCTGCTGCTGCCAATGCCGCCTCTGCTCTCTGTGCCAAGGGTTCTGTACCCTGGTTATCCAATGTTCTCTGCTGCTGCCAACATCGCCTCTGCTGTCTGTGCCAAGTGTTCTGTGCCTGGGTAATCCAATGTCCTATGCTTCTGCCAATATTGCATCTGCTTTTTGTGCCAATGGTTATGTGCCCTGGTAATCCAATGTCATATGCTCCTGCCAATGACGCCTCTGACATCTATGCCAAGGGTTCTGTGCCCTGGCAATCCAGTGTCCTGTCCTCTGTTGCTGCCAATGCTGCCTCTGCTGTCTGTGCCAAGGGTTCTGTGCCTGGTCAATCCCATGCCTGCTGGTAATACACGTGGTTCTGGCAATACACACTGGTAATACACGTCAGCCATTTTCTCCTCTATCTTGTAGACGGCCATAGCTTGGATGAGTGCGCTGGCGGCTGGAGGGTGAATGAACACAAGAGCCACCATCAGGCAAGGCTTCCCAAATTTTCAATAGAACTTCTTTAGTTCTGTTGAGTATGACCCAAGCCTGCAATTCCCAGCCAAGCAAGGATGCCAGCCAGTGAGCCCTGGCCGGGCCTCTGCCACTAGTCCACCAATGCCAGCTAGGCTGCAACTGCAAGCCAAGCAGGGGTGCCAGCCACTGAGTCCTGGTCAAGTCTCTTCCACTGCTCCACTGATGCCTGCCTGCCTGCAATGCCTGGGGTTCCAAGCGTAGTTACTGTGCCCTGGGAATCCAATGTCTTCTTCTTCTGCTGCTGGTACTTGTCAGGAGGCACCCGGTCTGCAGGGCTGATGAGAACTCTGCGGGGGTTTCCCTGCAACATGCAAGCAGCTGCAAGAGCCGACAGTGGGACAGCTGTGACAGTACTTCATGTCAGCCATTCACCCCTCAAACTTGTAGATGGACATAGCTCAGATGAGTGCACCGGTGGGTGGGGGCTGGGTGAACACAAGATTCACAACCAGGTAAGGCTTGACTAATTTTCAGAAGAGTTTTTTGAGATCTGGAGAGTAGGATGCAAGCCTGCAAAGCTCAGCCAAGTAGGTGTGCCCCCCACCAAGCCCTAGCCAGACATCTGCCACTGGTCCACTGATGCATGTAATGTAACAAAAGTCATTCCCCTCCCCCCTTCCAATTTGTTCTGAGGTAGCCACTGATCCAGTAAGCAGGCGTTTTCCAAAGTCTCCCTGCTTGAACATTACAATGGGGCCAGAATGGGAGATACTGGCTAACACACTCTTCATGCTGAGACGGTTCCTGGCCGTGACTCCTGCATCTCTGCTGCTCTGGATTCAGGGATCTGAACCCAACTCCCTTTCGATCAGTTGTGGGTAATGGAGACCATTGGCAATCACCAGTCCCTTCGGAACAGCGTGCACCTATCTCTTAGGACCAACTCTTCGCACATCCCTAAAAATCATATGGGCCATTTCTGCAACACAATCATCCAGGTAGCACCTGTTGAACTTCACCAAGTTTACTAGAACCAGAAGGAACTTGGAAGATAAACCAACATACATCCATTGTAGGAAAAACTCAGCCAGCTCTTCTTCCATGTACGTGATATATCTTCCATTATCTGTGAGGGCCTTGAAGACAGAATGGTGCTTGTCTATCTCTTTGGACCAACTGACACATGTTCAACTGCTGTTCACATGGAACCTCTCTCCACTTCAGCCTTCAAAGTCCTCTAGCCCCTCTAGCCCTAGGACCCACCATAAGGGTTCTGGGGCATGCATTACAGGCAGGAAGGGATGTCCATCCACATCACCCAGAAGCTGCCTCTCTAGCCCCATGACCCACCATCAGGTTTCTGGGGCCCATCATTCTGCTCACAGCATGCTGCCATTTCACCGTAGCAAGGAACAACTATTCCAGCCCCAGGACCCACCATCAGGGTTATGGGGCCTATGTTACAGGCAGGGTGGACTGTCAATCCACATCATCCAGAATCTGGCACTCTATCCCCAGGACTCACCATCAGGGTTCTGGGGCCCATTATTCTGCTCACAGAGTTGTCATTCAACCACATCAAGAAACAGCCACTCCAGCCCCAGGACCCACCATCAGGGTTCTGAGGCCTCTGTTACAGACATGGAGGGCTGTCCATACACATCATCCAGAAGCTGCCAGTCTAGCCCCAGGACCCACGGTCAGGGTTCTGTTGCCCATCATTCCACTCATAGGGCACTGTCATTCAACCACATCAAGAAACAGCCACTCCAGCCCCAGGACCCACCGTCAGGGTTCTGGGGCCTACTTTACAGGCAGGGAGGGATGTCCATCCACTTTATCCAGAAGCTGCCACTCTACCCCAGGAACCACCGTCAGGGTTCTGGGGTCGTCATTCCGCTCACAGTGAGCCATCGTACAACCACATCAAGTAACAGCCACTCCAGCCCCAGAACCCACTGTCAGGGTTCTGGGGCCTATTTTACAGGCAGGGAGGGATGTCCATTCACTTTATCCAGAAGCTGCCACTCTAGCTCCAGAACCCACCATCAGGGTTCTGGGGCCGTCATTCCGCTCACAGGGAGCTGTTGTTCCACTGCATCAAGAAAGAGCAACTCCAGCCCCAGGTCCCACCGTCAGGGTTCTGGGGTTTACGTTACAGGCAGGGAGGACTGTTCATCCACTGTATCTGCCGTCCCTTTGGCAGGGGAGGTTGTCGTCTTGCTTAAAAGAGGCTGTGGTGCGCCCCCTGCTGAAAAAACCATCGCTGGACGTAGACACGCTCGCCAGCTACCGACCTGTCTCTAACCTTCCCTTTTTAGGGAAGGTTATTGAGCGGGCAGTGGCGCTCCAGCTCCAGGCTCATCTAGATAATATCGGGCTCCTTGACCCTTTTCAATCTGGGTTCCGCCCCGGCTATGGCACCGAGACGGCGTTGGTGGCCTTGGTGGACGACCTCCGCCGGGAGATGGATGCGGGATGTTCGACATTTCTCATCCTGCTCGATCTCTCGGCCGCTTTTGACACCGTGGACCATGGGCTGCTGTTGAGACGACTGCGTGACCGGGGGGGTCTGGACGGGACTGTTCTTGAATGGTTCCGTTCATTCCTCTCGGGGAGGAGCCAGCGGGTGGTGTTGGGGGAGGAAACATCGAGCCCCCGCGCCTTACCGTGTGGCGTTCCGCAGGGATCGATCTTGTCTCCATTATTATTTAACATCTATATGCAGCCCTTGGGGGAGGTCGTGAGAGGGTTCGGGGTGCGATGTCACCAGTATGCTGATGATACTCAGCTGTACCTCTCGTTTTCTACCGACCCAGACCCTGCTGTCTCGGTGCTATCCCAATGTTTGGAGGCCGTGGCGGATTGGATGCGGCGGAGCAGACTGAAGCTCAACCCAGATAAGACGGAGGTGATGGTGGTGGGGAGGGCGAAGGGGGTGGTGGCCCCCCTGATTGGGGGGGTTTGCCCCCCTGTAGCTCAGCAGGTCCGGAGTCTGGGGGTCATATTGGACGCAGACCTGCGGCTGGAGCGGCAGGTGGAGGCAGTCGCTAAGGCTGCCTTCCGCCAGCTTTATCTGGTACGTAGGCTGCGTCCGTATGTCTCTGGCCCGGACCTGGCCTCCCTCATCCATGCCTTCGTCACCTCGCGGCTCGACTACTGTAACGCGCTCTACGTGGGGCTTCCCTTGTTCTTGGCCCGGAGGCTGCAGCTGGTGCAGAATGCGGCGGCCCGTCTTCTTACGGGGACGGGTCGCCGGGAGCACATTACACCGGTGCTCCGAGCGCTGCACTGGCTGCCGATAGTGTGCCGGGCCAGGTTCAAGGTCCTAGTAATGATCTATAAAGCCCTATACGGCCTTGGCCCCTCTTACCTTAGGGACCGCCTCGCCCTTCGCGCCCCGGAACGACTCCTGCGGTCTGCCGGGGGTGCCCTCCTGGAGGTCCCCCGTGTTAAGCGGGGGGCCACGATGGAGCGGGCATTCTCGGTGGTGGGGCCGCGGCTGTGGAACTCCCTTCCGGAGGAAGCTCGCCTGGCCCCAAGCCTTTTAACATTTCGGCGGAACTGTAAGACCTGGCTGTTTGCCCAGGCCTTTGGGAGGGAGGGGGGGGGGGTAGTTTTTAATCCCCCGCCCGTTTATTTATTTATCACTGTCCTTTTTACCCTGTTTTATTGAGATATTTTATATTTATATTTTAAATTGTTCTTAACTGTTTTATGATTGTTGTTGGCCGCCCCGAGCTGCATTGCAGGATGGGGCGGGATAAAAATCTACAAAATAAATAAATATAAATAAAAATCTAGAATCTTCCACTCTAGCCCCAGTATCCACTGTCAGGGTTCTGGGGTTTGTCATTCCACTCAGAGGGCACTGTCATTTAACTGCATCAAGAAACAAACACTCCAGCTCCAGGTTCTACCATCAGGGTTCTGGAGCCTACGTTACAGGCAGGGAGGGCTGTCCATCCACTGTATCTAGAAGCTGCCGCTCTAGCCCCAGGACCCACCATCAGGGTTCTGGGGTCTGTCATTCTTCTCACAGGGCGCTATCTTTCCACCGTATCAGGAAACAGCCAGCCACTCCAGCACCAGGATCCACCATCAGGGTTCTGGGGCCTACGTTACAGGGCAGGAGGGCTGTCTTATCGCTGCATCCAGAATCAGCGATTCCAGTGCCAAGGACCATCATCAAGTTCTCGAGCTCCTCTAGTATAAAAGGCATCCACTACTGCCCACTGCCATAGAGTCTCTCTCTCTCTCTCTGGTAGGGATGGGAGAACTGAACGTGTTTCGGATGTTCGAACATTCGGTCATTCGGTCCAAAATCTGAGTTCGGGTTTCACTGTTCAGTTCGGCGGAGTTTGGTTTTGCCGAACTTGGCCGAACAACTGAAATAGCGCTATTGATACTGAAACCAAATTCGAATTTTTTTTTTGTTTGACCCTGAAACCACCCCTGGTCTCCACCCCTGGTGCCAGGAAGTCTGCTCCTCAACTGCCTCCCACTTCCAGTTACATTTTCCCTGTCTTCCAGTCACATTTTTTCCACCCCCAAACTCATCCAAAGTCATCCAAACTTTTCCGAACTGTTCAGCCGTTTGAGCGTTCGGTTCATACATTTGGTTCGGTTCTCCCAACAGGCTGAGTTTGGCCAGAACTTCCAAACCGCATTTATCCATCCCTTCTCTCTGGCACCCCCACAGATTTCCACCCAACCCTTTCTAGCAATATGAGACAGGTCCATGTGAGGATTGAATGCAGGTTGACGTGGTGAGAATGATGAGAGCCAGAATGAAGAACCTTTCTTTAATGAGGTAGCAACCTGCTGTTCATGCCCAAAGCAACTGCCCACCCCATGGCATGGCTGTCCTGATGGTTTCGAGCTGTTCTCTAGAATAAGAAGCACTCTCCCCTTTCAGAGTGACAGTTCCATCTAACCCTTTCTAGGGATATGAGACAAGTCCATGCGGGGATGGAACGCAGGGTGACGTGGTGAGAATGATGAAAACCAGCACGAGAACCTTTTTTTATGAGGTAGCAACCTGCTGCTCCTGGGGGCCAGGGGGGAAGAGAGAAAGTCTCCCTGCTGCTAGAAGGAGAGACAGACACGCTCCCACCTATGCTGTCACCTGCAGTACATGGCCAGAGAGAGAGAGAGAGGTTCCCTGCTACTAGAAAAAAGGGGAGAGGTGCATCCATCTCAAGCTGCCACCTTCCAGAACCAGCAAGAGATGTCATTTGTACTCATGCCCAATGCGCACATCCAGCAGCAAACCTACCAGAATGAGATGGACAATAACACACAACGTATTATATGTGCCTGCTTGTGTTATATGTATTATATGTGCCTCCCTGTACCTACTACCACCTATTCCATGATTGATAGAAGTGTGCCCAACCAAGCACTAATTCTAGGGACATCATTCAACTCCTATTGGATGTCATTCCGCTGTGCGTGAAATAGCAACTCCAGTCCCAGGAACCATTATCAAGCTCCTGGAATCATCATACCGATGACAGCTACCGACCTGTCTCTAACCTTCCCTTTTTAGGGAAGGTTATTGAGCGGGCAGTGGCGCTCCAGCTCCAGGTTCATCTGGATAACATCGGGCTCCTTGACCCTTTTCAATCTGGGTTCCGCCCCGGCTATGGCACCGAGACGGCGTTGGTGGCCTTGGTGGACGACCTCCGCCGGGAGATGGATGCGGGATGTTCGACATTTCTCATCCTGCTCGATCTCTCGGCCGCTTTTGACACCGTGGACCATGGGCTGCTGTTGAGACGACTGCGTGACCGGGGGGGTCTGGACGGGACTGTTCTTGAATGGTTCCGTTCATTCCTCTCGGGGAGGAGCCAGCGGGTGGTGTTGGGGGAGGAAACATCGAGCCCCCGCGCCTTACCGTGTGGCGTTCCGCAGGGATCGATCTTGTCTCCATTATTATTTAACATCTATATGCAGCCCTTGGGGGAGGTCGTGAGAGGGTTCGGGGTGCGATGTCACCAGTATGCTGATGATACTCAGCTGTACCTCTCGTTTTCTACTGACCCAGACCCTGCTGTCTCGGTGCTATCCCAATGTTTGGAGGCCGTGGCGGATTGGATGCGGCGGAGCAGACTGAAGCTCAACCCAGATAAGACGGAGGTGATGGTGGTGGGGAGGGCGAAGGGGGTGGTGGCCCCCCTGGTTGGGGGGGTTTGCCCCCCTGTAGCTCAGCAGGTCCGGAGTCTGGGGGTCATATTGGACGCAGACCTGCGGCTGGAGCGGCAGGTGGAGGCAGTCGCTAAGGCTGCCTTCCGCCAGCTTTATCTGGTACGTAGGCTGCGTCCGTATGTCTCTGGCCCGGACCTGGCCTCCCTCATCCATGCCTTCGTCACCTCGCGGCTCGACTACTGCAACGCGCTCTACGTGGGGCTTCCCTTGTTCTTGGCCCGGAGGCTGCAGCTGGTGCAGAATGCGGCGGCTCGTCTTCTTACGGGGACGGGTCGCCGGGAGCACATTACACCGGTGCTCCGAGCGCTGCACTGGCTGCCGATAGTGTGCCGGGCCAAGTTCAAGGTCCTAGTGATGATCTATAAAGCCCTATACGGCCTTGGCCCCTCTTACCTTAGGGACCGCCTCGCCCTTCGCGCCCCGGAACGGCTCCTGCGGTCTGCCGGGGGTGCCCTCCTGGAGGTCCCCCGTGTTAAGCGGGGGGCCACGATGGAGCGAGCATTCTCGGTGGTAGGACCGCGGCTGTGGAACTCCCTTCCGGAGGAAGCTCGCCTGGCCCCAAGCCTTTTAACATTTCGGCGGAACTGTAAGACCTGGCTGTTTGCCCAGGCCTTTGGGAGGGAGGGTGGGGAGGGATGATTTTAGTCCCCCACCCATTTATTTATTATTTTTCTAGCCCTGTTTTATATGGTATATTTTATATTTAATATTTTAAAATGAATTTTAATGTTTTTATTGTTTGACTGTTGGAAGCCGCCCCAAGCTGCGTTGCAGGAGGGGGCGGGGTATAAATTTGGAAAATAAATAAATAAATAAAATCATTCCAGTCATGGGGGGCTGTTGCTCCAGTCCACTGCATCAGGAAGAAGTCACTCAAGTGCCAAGAACCATCAGCTGGGTGCTGCTGCTGCTCATGTCTGACTGGCCAGTGGCCACCAGTGCCCGCCCACCAGTCCTCCCCCCACCAGCCTACTCCTCCATAGCCACCCACTGCGGCAGCTGAAATAGCCCCTCTGCCAACCCACCACCTGCTGCCTGCTGCAAAAGAACCTCTCTTTCTCTCTGGCACCCCCTCATAGGAAATATGATATCCCTGGATGGCTGCTCTACCTAGGGATGCTATCTGCAAGTCTGCCCTCCTCCGGGGTGATCTTCCTATAAGATGAACACACCTCTCCACTCAAGGGTGTCAAAGGGACCAAGCGACAAATGTAACCAAGTATTATATATCCCAATTTGGCTTCTCAAGGCTTCCCCCCATGCAGTGATCTCTCTGTGAGAGTGGGCAGTGCATCTGCCAATGCCCACTTATGCCTCTTCCAGACTGCCACAGTCTCTCTCTCTCTCTGGCACACCCATACAGACACAAGCCCTGCCCCTCCTGAGGGGCTGTCTTAAAGTTGAGACCCTGCTGGCACATCTTGAGGCTAATACGTTACTTGTGCTGCTGCTGTCAGGTAGGGATCTGACAAGCTGTATATACAATGAGATTCTGCCACCTGCCAGAAGCAGCACAGAAGTTTAAAAGATTGGGAAAGACAAACAAAGCTGGTTACAACAAATATAACTTTTATAAAAACTCTTTAAACAACATACAGTAGAAGTTTATAAAACAAAAAACAAACATTAATATATATACAAAGAAAGAAAAATAAATTAGGGGTCCGTAGGTCTGTGCCCTGGAACATTGGGAAAAGGAGAAAGGGGTGTGTGGGACCGAGGGGCAGGCATCACGTCCTCCTCCACCTCATACCCATGATTCTGTTTAAATTCAAGGACCCTTGCCAAGGACGCCTTCCATTTGGCGACCGACTGGTGGTACAGTTCGGAGTCCTCCTCCATGCGGAGGTAGTCCGCATAGGTCTCTGCCTTGTGCTCCCTTGCATGGAGCTCCTCAAAGCGTACCAACAGCCGTTTCTGCATGATGAGGGCTTGGTCCCTTAGCCCGTCTATAGATTTGTTGGTGGGCCTCTCCAGTTGGGCCCAAAAAGCCCTTGCGTCTTCAGTGTCCTCCTGGGTGGCAGGAGACTCCTTAGTGGAGCTGAAGGAGGAAGGGCTGTGGTGGTGGCACTTCTGTCTTGCCTTCCCCCCTTGCTTCAGGTGCTATTCCCTGCACCCCAAACAAGACACGTCCCACCACGCAAGCTCAATTAGGTGGTCGTTCTTCACATGGGCGATGAGTCCTGATGTGGTCCCCTGAGACCCCCTTTTTATTTTTTTGTTGCAGATCTAAAGAACCTAAAAAGATAGGAACATAAGAAGTGTCAGTCTGTGTCAGACCAATGGTCTATCAAGCCCTGCCTGCATTTTGTCTCCACAAGTGGGTGGCTGGACAATCTCTCTCCCTGCGGGGGACTTCCTAACAGGTCATAGGTCAATCCATTCCCTGTTGTTTCAGCCCCCGTGCCTTACCTTGCATTCTCCAAAGCCGCCTTACCGGGTAAAAAAGTAACGCCAGACCGCGGACCTCGTCGGCCTGGTTTCCAGTGGCTCAGGCTGCAGCTGCAACCTCCATCGTGATGGTGTTCTGGGCCTGGAACCAGTGGTGGCATCACCCTCTCTGAAATAGGAGCATATAAACACCACCTCAATAATATCATGGATTCATGGTGATGCCTCTAGTCCTTCCCAGACCAATACCCATTCTCCCACACCAAGTGGATGGATGGTGGTGTTGTTGCTGCTGCTGCTGCAGTGCTGCCTACTTGCCTCTTTCCCTTTCTTCCACATACACCACCACCACCTATCGTGTTGTAGTGTCTGCAAGTTGAGACTCTGGCTGCTGCTGCTGCTGCTGTTGCTGCTGCTGCTGCTGCAAGAGTCTCTCTCTCTCTCTCTNTGCAACAGGAACACAAAAAACCCTACATAATATCATGCATTCATGGTGATGCCTCTAGTCCTTCCCAGACCAATACCCATTCTCCCACACCAAGTAAATGGATGATGCTGCAGTGCTGCCTACTCGCCTCTTTCCCTTTCACCCACATACACCACCACCACCACCTGTGGTGCTGTAGTGTCTGCAAGTTGACACTCTGGCTGCTGCTGCTGCTGCTGGAACAGCCTGCTCCCCCCCCCTCACTGTGGCAGGCCCAGAAATAAGACACATGCAAATCCTGCCCTGTTTGGGGGTGCCAGTGTTGGCAAGTTGAGACCCTGGCTGGCACGTGTATGGGTGGGTGCTGTGGCGCAAACCTGACTTCTTTCTCTCTGTGGCAGACCCATTGATAAGACACGTGCAAATCCTGTCCATCTGCTGCCACCTGGTCATGCCCACTGTTTGTGCCTGACTGCCCACCACCCACCCACCCACACGCCAGTGAGCTCGCTCTAAAGGATAGTATTCTTTTTGTCCTCAAAATTATATGGAACAATAACAAAAATATTTTTTACAAACCTGGCAGCAGTGGCACCTCTTGTGCCCTCTTCCTCCTCTGGCAAGGAGCTGAACTCTACCACCTCAGATGGTCCAGGCTGGACCTCTTCCTCCTCCACCTCCAGCTCCACCTTCACATTCCTCAGTTTCATTTTTCTTTTTTTATCCACTTTCCAACCAACCAAAAAAACAAACAAACAACCAAAACAACCGCAACCAACCAAATCACACAGCCAAAACACACAAACACACAAGCTGCCAACACTTTTAACACAACCCAGATAGACGCCACGAGAACACATGCAATTGAAATACCATTTCTGGTTTCCAGTTATGGGCGTGATCACGGGACCAAATGATAACGATACCAATACCGAAAACAAAATCTTTGAAATTGGTATCGATATCGAAAACGACATTGCAAGTCTTTTCTCTGCCAGGATAAAGTTCAAAGCTCAGTCTGCCTTCCCCAGGACCCACCATCACCCTGACGTGAGAGTGATGAGAGCCAGCATGAAGAACATTTATTTACAAGGTAGCAACCTGCTGCCCATGCCCAAAACAACTGCCCACCACCATGGCATGCCTGTCCTGATCTCCTCGAGCTCCTCTCTAGCCTATGAAGCCCTCTCCCTTTCAGAGTAACAGTTTAATCTAATCCTTTTTAGGGATATAAGACAAGTCCATGCAGGGATGGAACGCAGGGTGACGTGGTGTGGTGAGACTGATGAGAGCTAGCACAAAGAACCTTTGTTTATGAGGTAGAAACCTGCTGCTCAGTCTGCCTGCCTCAGTCTGCCTGCCTTCTGCACATGTCCGCCCACCGAGGTTGCAAAGCTCAAAGCCTGCCTCAGTCTGCCTGCTTTCTGCTCATGCCACACTACCTATCTGCCTGCCCTGTGGGCAAAGCTGAAGCCCTGCCCAAGCCTGCCTGCCTCTCATGCCAAGGTGCCTGCCTACCTGCCCTGGCAACCCTGGGTGATGTGACCCACTCGCCTAGTAATCCAGCTGCTGCTGTCTGCTGGTCCGTGGGTACTCTGCCCTGGACAATCCAAATGTGCCCACACAATCCTGCTGCTGCCATCTGCTGCTGTATGGAAGCTCTTTCCTGGCAAATCCTACCATCCTGGCTTCTACCATCCCTGGGTGCTGTGCACAGGCAAATCCTACTGCTGCTGTCTGCTCTGGCACGGGTACTGTGCCCTGGCAATCCAATGTCTGCCGTTGCTTCCAAAACCACCTATGCTGTCTGTGCCATGGGTTCTGCTACCAGGCAATTCAATGTCTGTTGCTGATGCCAATGCCACCTCTGTTGTGCCATGGGTTCTGAGACTGGGCAAATCAATGTCTGCTACTGGATGTCCACGTGATTCACCACCAGGCAAGGCTTGACCAATTGTCAGTAGAGCTTCTTGAGATCTGTTGAGTACAGGCCAAGCCTGAAATACCTGACTGAGTGGTGGTGCTGCCAACCACCAAACCCTGGCTGGGCTCCTGCTGCTGCTCCACCCATGCCAACCAGCCTGTAAGCAAACTTCTCACCTGCCTCAGTGATTTTATTTATTTATTTATTTATTTATTTATTTTTACCCCACCCCTCCTGAAACAGCTTGGGGCAGCTAACACTAAATAATAATAATAATAATACAAGTATAAAACATTTTAAAACATTCATAAAATTGCAACAATTAAACAGGGCAAAGGAACATATACATTAATTAGTACAATAAATGAGGGTGGAGGGGGATTAAAAAAACCCTCCCCCCTCCCCAAAGGCCTGGGTGAACAGCCAGGTTTTGCAAATTTACTGGAATGTTAACAGGCTTGGGGCCAGGCAATCTTCCTCTGGGAGGAAATTCCAAAGGCGCGGCCTGGCCACCGAGAATGACCTCTCCATTGTGACCCCCCACCTACCACGGGGGACCTCCAGGAAGGCACCCTCAGCAGACCGAAGAAGCCACTCTGGGGCGCAGAGGGTGAGGCTGTCCCTGAGGTATGAGGGGCCCAGACTGTGAAGCAGGGGCAGCTCGTGGGTTTTGAGTTTGGAGGGGCAGTATGGCTGGCTGGCGAGCTGGCGGCAAAGCTGACGGCGGGCCGACAAGCTGGTGGGCAGAGCCAGGACAATGGTAAGCAGACCCAGGGCAACGGTAGGCAGAGCCAGGGCAACGGTGGCATTGCATAACCCAGCAGCAAGGAGTTCCCTGGGTTAACACTGAATGGTCATTACATTACTTAATGCTCATGGGATGCTGGTGTGTGATGCACTGCCACTGGGCAATAGAGAACCCTCTTACTGGGGTCCTATATGCTCTCTTTCCCACTGGGTCAAAATTAACCATAGTAGGTTAAAAAAAATAGATCACATTGACATCACCTACATTTATCCTGAACCCTCGAAACCTCGATTTTCATGGCATCCTTGGCCACCTGCAGTCTTCTGAAGGTGTAGGCTTTGGGACAAGCCTTCCTTCTGGATTGGAGAACTTGGGAGGACTGAGTTATCTCCCTGTTCTGTGAGAAGCCCAATCAGAAGAGGATGAAAGGGAAGAGAAAGACAGGACAGGGGAGAAATAGGAGGGTATGGGTTTAGAGCATGAGAAGAGGAAGGGGGAAGAGATGGGTTCAGTGGGGGGACAGGGGAAAAGGGTTTCCTTGTCTGCAGCTTTCTCTTCTGCCGTGCTCCTACCTACTTTCTCCTCTGCTCACAAGGAAAGCAAGGCGAGGTGTGGAATCATGCCAGATCTCAGACAAACTGGATAGAAAGGAAAAGCAAATTAATTTAGATGTTTGCATTTTGAATGACATTTGTAATTTAGCTTCGGTCCAGGACCCTCACAATCCTTATGCTGTCACTTACCATTATCCTGAACGCTCTTCATTTCATGCTGTCCTTGACTGCCGATAGTTTTCTAGGGTAGGGTCCCAGTCCATTCACTGTTCAGGTCCCACAGCTGGTCTTGTTGAGGCCTCTAGACACAGTGTGACTTCAGGCTTCATTGGACCTATAGAAGCCCTGTAACTCCTAAAGTCAAACACTGCATCTGGAAGGACAGTGATGGTGGGCCCAGTTGCTGTACCGACCCCTATGGCTGTGGTTCTGGACCCCACATGATTTGTTGGGGGTGCCCTAAGACTTTAGGGTGTCCCCCAGCCGCAGGCATGCCCCTGCAACCAAGGAGAGCTTCCACCCTCTCCAAGTGGGTGAAAGCAGACATGACGGTAACCACTCTTTAACCAGCCTTGGTGGTTATCTATGCATGTTGCAGGGCTGCATAAGGCACCAATACAGCCCTGCGACATGCATAAATAACCACCATGCGTGGTTAAAGGGTGGTGAGCGTCATGTCTGCTTTCACCCAATGAATGCCCACTGTGCCTCTCCTTGAGGGCAGGGGCAGAACTCAAGTCGCCTACTTTTAATAACTAACTACTTCTCCACTACATTAGCACTAACAATTTTGAAGAAAAGAACCCTAACAGGTGCTTAACTATTTATCCCTTTTGTCCTATGGACTTTGTGGCTCTGTGTCCCTGCCCCGACTGCGGGCATGTCCCTGGCCCCAAGGAGAGGTTCCACCCTCTCCCAATGAATGTCCACTGTATCTCTCTTTGGGGGCAGGGCCAGGGTGGTGGCACAGAGCTAGCAACAAAGTGCTAGTGCAGACCTCTAAACTAAATCTACTTCCATCCAAACTACATTAGGACCCAAAGTTTTCTAACACATTTCTAAACTACTTCTAAACTAAATTAGGACCAACAATTCTAAAGAACTCTCACTAGTTTAAACTGTTAAAACTGTTTACAGTTTTACTGTAACTTAAGACCTAATGTTGTTACTCAATGTTTTAAGCTTAAGAAGGAATCATGCTTATCTTTACCATGGGATGTCCTCTGCTGGCTGTCATCATCGCACTCGCAGCTGCCAGAAATGCCTCCCTCTGCCTTGTGGGCCATCACTGTCACATGGTGCTGTTTGGGTTCTGGGTTTATTCATGGTGGTGCTTCTGCAGCGCAATTGGTCTTCCTCTCTGTGCTCTGTCCTCGAATAAGACCGGGAAGCATTACTTGCGTGCAGCGTCCACATTGGCATGGGTCTCCCTAATCAGGACAAAGGCCATGGAGGCTGGAGCGTGATGGATGCAGCACAGGTCTTCTGATTGTGCAGGCCACTGTCCAGATTCAATCATCATCAGGTCTGTTCAGTGCCTGTACTGGAAATTTGCTCGCCGTTCCTTGTGTTGTGCAAACAGATCTATTGTTTTGTTGTTGAAGTCTGGAATGTCCCTCACCATAGCTTGCTCAATAGACAGCATTGCTAGATCATTAAGATGGTCCTCTGTCATGGTACTTCTCAAAAAGGTTTTAATTCTTTTTAGAGCCAAGAAGCTTCGTTCTTCTTCAACAGTTGTGAGAGGCGTTGTCATGGAAATCTTCAGCAGTTTAACCACCTCTGAGAAAGATTTGTCCAAGTTGTCCTCGGTCAACACCGCAAGTAGAGCAGAGGCATCTTTGGCAGAATGGAATTCTGACCTGTCATACAAAGTCCCAAGCTCACTCCTCAGTCGGTCTCGCTCCAGCATTGGGTAGGCTTGCATTGCCGCATTAAAGGCTTGGATTGGAAAGTGTTCACTGTGCCTTTGAAACAAAGTGCCCTGCACCAAAGTTGCACTCTCTAGATGTTTTGTGAATTGAAATCTGTCACGTGCATGTGAGATTATAATATCACACACTTCCACAGCGATTTGCTCTAGCGTGTTCATGCTAGGTGCACTTCTGTGCATCCGAGCGTTCTGCGGAAGCTCTGAGTGCAAAGTTCCAATGGAGTCCCTCACTGTATCGATGGCTCTTACGAAGTCTTTAGTATATCTTTAAATACTGACAGAGTCAATGTTTTGGTTTTGGAGCTCCTTGTAAAGTATGTCCACATGCGGCATGATTCTGTGGAACAAGGACAAGAAGTAGAGGAACTCCCCGTCAGATTCCAACATGGTCATGTAAGACCTGGCCTCGATACCAGCCTTGGCATCATGAGTATCTACTCGTATTTGTTCAAAGCACTCGACTAGGTCCTCTCTGTGCTCATAGATGACCTCGACTGTCTTCACACTGAAGTTCAACAGTGTTTTCGCTACTTTGGGGAGCCTTCTCTTCACCACCGCCTCCAGAACTTCAGTCCTTTTTGGAGAAGATCTGAAGAAAGCAGGGATACCAGACAGACAAGTAAGAAAATCCTTACTTGTCTTATTTGGGATACGGCTTGCTGCACAATAAGGTTCAGCTGATGGGCGAAACAGTGAACAAAGTGTGCGTTCGGGTACACATCCCTTATCTTCCTCTGGACTCCACCATGCTCTCCACGCATCATGCTCGCTCCATTGTAGCTCTGAGCTATGAGTTTTTCATTGTCAGAGTCCCTTGGGAGAGCAGTAGTGAGGTTTTCAAGCAAGGACTCAGTGATTGTTTCTGCACGGGAGTCTGTCAAGTGTGTGAAGCTGAAAAAAAGTTCCACGGTTGAACCCCTGCCATCGATGTAGCAGAAAATCATTACAGACTGACAGACGGTTGTGACATCTGTGGTGTCATCAGCTTCGATAGCCACAAAATCTGCATTTTTTATTTCGGTTACTATGTGGTCACGAGCAGTTTGCAGCATGCAGTCCAGGAGTTCGTTCTGCATGGTTTTTGAAGTCCCCTTGAAGACAGTTGCAGTCTTCAAATGTTTCTGTAACGTACTGTCAGCTGTGGGAAGTAGATCTATCGCACCTCGAAAAACCCCTGGATTGACAGATCCCTCGCTTTCATCATGTCCACATAGCACCAATTCATGTGCACCACAGAACTTTATGCAGTCTATTATCCTGAAGAGGATGTATCTGTTTTGATCGATGTCTTCATTGTGTTTCCTTAGAGCCACACCGTACCCTTCGTTGAGTCTCTCAACAATGTTTGTTTTTCCCAACTGTGACAAATTTCGGCAGTTGTCAAGGTGGCTTTTACAAGAATCATGCTTCTTTGCCTTCTCAGACAGGTGCTTAATGTCCTTGACACCCATCTTTGTCCATGGTGCATCACCACCAAACAGCAGGCAAGGAAAACAAAACAACGACTTCCTGGAAACACTGCCACATAGCCACCAGAACGTCCCGTACCAGGATGAGTGGAACCGGCGTGTATAACCTTTCCCTCTGTCCTGTGAAGCTTGTTCTATTTGCAGTTCTGGACGGTGAGGTCCCATGTCTTTGATCTGCAGTTTCTCTTCATAACTCAGTGTGGTGAACAGCTTCATGAGAAGAGCATCCACAGTATTCATTTTTGAAGTGTTGGCTCTGAGAATAAAAAAAACAAAGGAAAAGATGGTGGCACTAGCAGCACTCTCTCAAAGATATTAACATTCCTCCCCAACCTTTCCTTGTGTCCCTCACCTTAAAATGATGTCTTAATGTGTAACGAAATAAACTAGTTATTTTCACATATTCAAACCAATCCTTTCTATATAATCCACTGTCCCATGCAAAAGTTAACCGAGACAGTAAAAAAACACAACCATTTATTGAATACTTTATTTAGAAACCTTTCTTGTAATATCTACCCTATACTTGGTCTTTGTAGGGACCAGAGGAAACCACCCGAGACAATCAATGCAAGCCTCCATTAACTTACATAGTATGTGTACAGTGCTACAGTCTTCAAATATGTTGACTAATGCTTTCTGAAATGCTTGAAAGAAATGTAACTGTCCCGCTCTTGATAGATGGACTCCATCTATGTCATACAAGGATAGCTGATATCTCGAGAACCTATATTAGATTGTAGTAGCCCTCCTTTCCTGATGTAGAAAAGCATCCACTAGTCTGTTCACATTTCTCATCGATTTCCTCAACTGATGAAGTGCGGCAGAATCAGTCGGGCTT
>QEPC01006865.1:273839-293408 GCA_003113815.1 Sphenodon punctatus
CCCAAGTACAGTGCATTGCAGTAATCCAGCCTTGAAGTGATGAAGGCATGAATGACAGTGGCGAGGTCAGAGTCTGAGAGATACTGCCGAAGCCACCAGACAAGATGTAACTGCTGAAACGCACTCCTCACCACAGCCACAACCTGAGATTCTAGACTGAACCATGAATCAAGGGGCACACCCAGACTTCACACTTGAGAGACCATGGGAGGGCGAACCTCCCCAACAAGAGGAGATTCAACCACCCCCAGGTCCCCCAAGCCCTCACCCACCAACATTACCTCCATATTGTCAGGATTCAATTGCAGATGGCTCAACCTCATCCATGCCCCCACAGCTGACAGGCACTGGGAAAATAAGGAGACTGTGTGACCTGGGTCGATGGAAAAGGAGAGGTAGAGCTGAGTGTCATCAGCATACTGGTGACACTGCATGCCCTGAAATCCTATCACAATCTCCCCTAATGGCTGCATATAAATGTTAAACAAGAGGGGGGACAGAATAGTACCCTGCACCGGTGAGTTCTCCCGGCTAGGAATGAACAAAACCAGTCCAAGACCTTTTCCCCAATCCCGCCACGGTCCCGCAGGCGGGTCACCAACACCTCATGATCGACTGTATCAAATGCAGCTGAAATATCTATCAGGACCAGTAAGGTCTGACAACCATCATCCAATGCGAGACGGAGATCGTCAACCAAGGCCACCAATGCAATCTGCATACCATACTCAGGCTGAAACCCAGACTGAGAAGGATCAAGGAAACCGGTGCTATCCAGATGTTCTTGGAGCTTCCGTTCCACTGTCCGTTCAATAACCTTCCCTAAAAGGGGAAGGTTAGAGATCGGGCAATAACTGGCAGGAGCATCAGTGTCAAGAAATGGTTTCTTCAGCAGGGGCCTAACCACAGCCTCCTTATGTTGCATACAGCTTCCGTGTGTAGCACTCTACCAGCATGATAGAGCTGTGGGTGAACAGCATAGAACATTCCAAGGAGTGACCACTTCTGGCCCCTCTGTCTGCTCTCACTCTCACTCTCACTCTCACTGGCACACACATAACATCCTCCTTGAAAGCCCACTGCACTATTTACAAACATGTGTTCCCCCAGCTCTTCCTGGCTGGCAGTGCATGCCCAGCACTTGCTCTTTCCAAGCAGTTGCATTCTCTATAAAGTCTTGTGGAGGATTACTATTGCTGGGGCCATGGCTCAAACTGACAGTCAGGAAACAAGCAGCACTGCTACCACCACCATGCAAGCACAGTCACTCTCTGGCTGCCAGTCCTACTGCCAATTCTGCATTCCTTGGACTGAGGAAGAGACCAAGGCCTTCATCACTCTATGGGGAGAACAAAAGGTCCAATATTACTTGGTGGAATGCTTGATGAATGAGGTGGTGTTCCAAGAGATCTCGGTTCAAATGGAACAGCAGGGCTACACCTGGGACATGAACCAATTCCAGCAGCAGACCAAGAACTTGAGACATGGATAGTTACAAAGAGATCCAGGACAACAACTTTGCCTCTGGTTGTGAGAGGCAAGCATTGCCTTATTACGAGCTTCTTGATCAGTTCCTCTGTGTGAATGGAGCCATCATTGCATCCTGCCTCTATGTCTGCACCTTTGCCAGGGGCCAGAAATGGGTGAATATGGCTCCCTCGCTGTCCACTTCCACTGCAACCAGTCCTGGTCTCACCACGGAAGCCATGTCTGCTGGTAGACATCCCTCCAGGCCCATCCCCACCCCTTAGCCCGCACTGGTTGATGCAGACACAGATTCCATTATTCTCATAATGTATCTTCTTGGGCTTGAAAACCAGCCCTTGTTTGAGGAGCCACCCAAATTCCTGGTCAAGGGCACTGAGGACCCGGATGCCACGTTTGTAGAGGAGATGGTGAAGGCAAAGGAGAATGGTAAGTTAATGCACCTGGGGGGAGGTGTGTTTTTTCCCCATATAGCTGCATGATAAAGGCTTCCCGTTTATTGTTATTTAATTGTTTTTTAGTGTTTACTGTGTTGACAGGTGGTCAGGAGAATGAAGAAATGCTTCTGGGAAATAGGACGGGAATGGTAGGTGCAGGAAGTAGGTGGGGAAGCACCATGGCAGGATAGGGGAGGGGGAAGCCAAAAGGATGGTTGAGGAGAAGGACACGGATGGCGGTGGTTGATTTCTGTATGTTTTTCACTCCTTTACAGTGATTGCAGGAAGAGGACTAAGTAGTGGTGCTGAGATCCTGACGCAGCACATTTACTACCCTTCAGGTGGGCAGAAGCCTGAAAGCTGGGTGGGTGGGGGCCTGAAACACCAGGGAACAAAGGTGAGTATGATACTCTTAAGTAATGGCTTTCCTTGTTACCCTGCTATAGGTCTGCAAGTGCAGTGGGTGCAAACAGAACCCCTTTCCACAGGTGGCCAGCAGAACAAGGACCTGGAACCACAGCCAGTGGCACAGGGAGGATTTGTCAAGGTAGCTGCTTAGGGAGATCATGCAGTGGGTGGACAAAATCCAGAATGCTGATAATGGCATGGCCAGGAAACATAGGCAACTGGTGTAGCAGAATGCAAAGCCTTTGCTGCTGAGGTCTGCCTGGACTGCTGATGGGAGGACAGCCACTGCACCTGCATCTGTCAGCATTTTAAGTGGTCAGACAGTGTGATTGAGAAATTGAGCAAGGAGAGGAGTGAGATGTGGACAGAGATGCAAAGCAGCCTGTCCCAGTCAATTCAGCTCTAGAGTTTCTTGCTTGAGAATGTTGTTGCTGTGACCATGAGCATTGTTGCTCAAGGACAGGTGCCATTTCCTAACCCCCAATGACTGTTCATGCCCCTCTATATGGAGCCCAGACTGCCCACCCTGGTTCCTCTCACAATCCACTCCCCAGGGAAAGCACCGAAGCCCTCTCCACACTGCGCTCATGCCAGGGAACAGTTTCTGGGCCAGATATCCTTCCCCTGTCAGTCATTCCCACATGCCTCCTGTCACGGGAGAGTGGGGTAGGAGGGAGGAAAAGGGAAAGGAAGGACGGATAGGGTATTTCCCTGGCAATAAGCTCTCCTCTCGGGCAGTTCCTTGGAGAAGGAAGTTCCCTCAGGGTAGTGTTTGGGATTTCCACTCAAGAATTGAGGGCAACCCTACTTATCACAGGGAAAGAGAGGAGTGCCATGCACAAGCTTCCACAGGCAATACCAACAAATAACACACACTATACTTACAGATTCACACGGCTCCAGGATAAGGTGCTCTGGTCAGTGGAAAAGAAGGATCCAGGGGTGCGAGAGTGTCCAGGTGAAGGACGGGAAGGAGGGGATGGCGAAGCAAGGATAGGGTGTGCATTCAGGATAGGGAACGAGAGAGGGAGGGGGGAAGGAGGGAAACCAAGGGAGTGGGGGGGGGGACTCGGGTAGGTAGATAATGCACACATGATAACTCATGGACAAGGCGGTAGAACAAGGAGGGGCGAGGGAGTACACACAAGGGGATACAAGGCAAGGTAAACATCTCTAAACGTGGAAACAAGGACAATGCAAACACTCTCAATGATCAGCCTCTTTTTATTAGAGGTTGGATTTCCAGTTATCCCAAGATTCAATATTGCCAGTATTTGGGTGTATTGGCTTAATCTGATAAATCCAATATTTACCTGTACCAGCATACTGGATTTTTAACATTAGCCATGGTACCGGATTTTATACATTGCGGCCACTGAAGTCAATGCTGCAATGTAAAAAATCCGGTACAGCATTCAATGTTAAAAATCCGGTATGCTGGTACAGGTAAATCCGGTACCAGGGAGATCTGATACCGGTACATCCGATATCCAGTATTCTCCCCCGTGTCCTGATACCGGTACATTCGATATCCGGTATTCTCCCTGGTGTCCCACCCCTGATTACTGGTGGGGAGCTGCTGCCCCGCTGGTCCTTTTATCTGATCAGACCAGGTGTAATGCCTGAACGCGGGGTTCTGGCTCCACCCCCTATGTTCTGTGCAGCCCTGCCAGCCTTGCGCTGCACTGCAGCAGAACAATGACTGTCGGGCTTGCAGAGGACAGCTGCAGGGGCTGCGCTGGGGCCGCTGCATTGCCTGTGCGTCCTTGGGGTTGCCTAGCAACTTGTTGTGCAGGCCGCAATGGGCGAGGGCTATGGCGTGGCATGACACCTCCCATAAACACTCCTCCATATCTGGATCTGTGGCAGGAGGATCAGGAAAATTTCCCACCACCATTCCTGCCCCCCAAGTGAGCATGCCCAGCTACTCCCAAAAGGAGCAGGCACAATAAGAAACATTTTTTTAAAGACCAAAATTCTTTATTTTTTTATAATCCATGGGTTCAGTGCTTCTTCTCATAAAGGAGGGAAGTTGCAGATAGGGCTTTAGAGAATGGTAGTATGTCATAGCAATAAGCTGCTTTGGGGTCTGTGGGTTGGAAGGGAAGGAAGGGGTAGTGTGCGCATTGAAAATGGGGGCTGGGTAGTTTTCTGGCTATGCACTTGCACTTGAGGGTGAGGATGTGGCATAGTAGCCCAACAGCAAAAAGCCCAGGTGCAAAGAGAACTACCTTTAGAAATCCACAGGCAAAGGTCACGTATGGGTCAGTCACAGTGAAACCAGCTGCACATCTGTGCCCCTGCACTTCCTATTGCCATTCCTAGACCCAGCTCCTCTATGAATGGCAATAGGAAACAGAAAATCAGTCCTGTAGTCAGTTATATGCAAATACCAACAGAGAATGCATAGGGAAAGTGTGCCTAGTGGGAAATCATCATCATAATTATCATCAATTTTAATTTATAACCTGCACTCTCCCATTTTCCAAATGACTTGAGGCGGCTTACAACAAAAAATACAACAATACATATTGTGCAGAATGCACCAATTAACATGCATGGTGGTGCCCAAAATATGCCCTCCCAGTGCTGTGAGGGGAGCTGGATGGGTCAGTGACAGACAGGAAATATTTTTAAAGACTATATTAAAAAAGTTTATATCACCAAAACATCATGATCACAGATTGTTGGAGTTAGTATTGTGGTTGATGTGCCAGCACAAGGCTTCTTGGATCTCCCCACCTATGTGCTGCTCTACTTGGATCAGCTGGTCCTAGCATAGGGGCACTGGCTCTCTAGAGCTAACTGGTGTGTGGTTCTCCAACATGGTCCCACCAGGCTTGGAGAACACAGGAGGTGGTACTTAGAAGTGCAGTTGTCTCTAGCTGGAAATCAATTCTGGCCACAATTGATATCCAGTGCTACATTAATAGCCCAAAAGCTCTATCTACAACAGAAGGGATGGTGCTGAGATGCTGGTTAATACCTTGTCTTTTTGAGCCAGAGTTTCAGAGAGTAGGCTGGGGCTCTATTCATTTCCGTAACTAATAGAAAGCATTATGGATGCACACCCCTACAAACTGAAGATGCAGGTGTCATAGTTCTTCCTTGACCTCCCAGACAGCACATCCATGAACTGGGCATGATGGTCCAATATGGCCTGGAGAATAACAGAGTAAAACTCCTTGGTCATGTAGTTTTCCTTGCTATGGGGTGGGCAGATGATGGTGATATGACTCCCGCTGATCATCCCTATACCATTCAGAAACCTCTCTTGCTGAAAGACCTCCATCACCTCCATGGGGTCAGCCAACTGCACCACCTGATCCAGCAGCACTTCCTAGGGGTGTGCATTTCATTTTTGTTATTATAATAATGAAAGCGAAGGAGGGCTCTTTCATTTTTGTCAGTGAATAATGAAAAAGTAAGAATATTATAATGAAACAATTAAAGAATTTCATTTCGTTATTATGAGTTAATAGGAAAAAAATGAAACACACATTTTCGGTGATAACTTTTTTTGTTTCTTATTAGATTTTGAAACATGGGGTGATTGTACCCACAATGGAGGGCATTAGTGTACCATATTTCAGAAAGATTTGGTAAAAGGAACAGATTATATATGCAATTATACAATATGCTTTTCTTTTTGATTTTAAGAAAAGCTGTGTACACGTTCCTAGCTCCAGATTCTTTGTCTTCCATCTAATTTGCATACATACTGGGTACATTATGCCACACTACAAGGTTACTACCTCTGCCAAATTTCAGAAAGATTAGATAAAGGGTCCTGATGTTATAAGCTATTTATTTGTAAATTGATTTTAGGCTGTGAATCCTCCCCCCATCCATTTTACATTAAATTAGGCAGGATTGTATCTCAGACCTTCAGGTTTTTCTCTGCCAAATTGTGGAAATATTTGATAAAGGTTCCAAATTTTATAAGCAATTGAGGTTCCCCCTTGAAGACGTTCATTATTCATGTACATAACACATGCAGTGTCATTCAGGGACAGGCATGTCAGTAGGGAGGGGGCTGTAGAAGGGAGGAGGAGCAGCCCAACATACTGACAGGCATATTCACTGGCCAATTACTGAATGCTTGCACTTTTACAGGTGGTGGCTTCAAGGTGGGCATAGAGGGCAGATAGAAGCTGCTGTTCTTTGGATCTGTTCTTTGTCTGTGGTTAGTTCTGTCTTTGGTCAGAGCATTTTATCAGACTTTGCTGGCAGACTTTTTTGTGTGTGTGCTAGATCTCACTGCAAGTGTTCAACTAGCTACATAAATCCAATCACCAAGAACCTGGGGTGCTTCCCAACATCCTCCTGCTCTGCAAGTTGATGGACACCCCATGCTCTTGGGGTTCCTGTCCAGACTGAAGTCTGTGCCAAACAGCAGAGATGACAGATATATCCTCTGGCCAACTGGCTTGATATTTCAAAGACACCCTGGCTGGGATAGAGATGTGATGGGTCTCTCTTACTGCATGCTTCCAGCTTTCCAGGATAAATCCTTAGCGATTCTGAGGCGGGCATAGAAGGGACATAGCTGGGACTTCTGGAAGCAAGATAGAGAGAAGAGGGATAGCATCCCAGAAATCAGGAGACATGGTTCACACATCCAGGCTGGCCAATTGTCATCATAATCACATCCTGCAGCACTGTGACAAAGGACACCAGAGAATCTCTTATTGGATCTTTCCTAAACAGATGCTTCCAACTTCCGGTAACAAGTGAGGGAGAGGGGATTTGGTTGTTACAATACAGAATAATATATGGGTGACGTTTCTACTGGCCAATAGGCATCACAAACACATCTTGTACCACAGTGACAAACATAAAAGAATCCCTGGCATAGGCTCATTCTCTTCAGATGCTGTGCAGGCTTATAACATTGGTACCATTTATAAAAGCTTTCCTATATTTGGCAGGAATGACGCAGAAGGTCTAAGATACAATCTTGCCAAATTTAATGTTAACTGACTGGAATACAAAGACATTACATCCAGAAATACATTTACAAGTAAATTGCTTATAGCATCAGAACCTTTTATCCAATTCTTCTGAAAATGGCAGAGATAGCAACTGTGGGGAGGGGTATAATCTTGCCAAATTTCATCCAAATCTATTGGGAGACAAAGCTGTTACAGGCAGGAATGTGTATGCAGTAGAACTGAACTGAGTAGTATGTCCAGGTACTTGGACCGAATTCTGTAGTTCTGAATAGTCAGTCAGGGTACCCAGAGGCACTTTGGCACTCTTTATGAAGCTTCATACTTCAGAAATTGAAGTCCAGGATGCTGGAAATCTTCGGAACACTTTGGCGCCAGCTTGGCACCTCAGCAGGAGTTGCCATGTGCAGAAGCTACAGCTGTTTAATTGCCTAGTCAATCTGGGTATGCACAATGTTCACAACAATTCATCCACCCCATTCTCCTTCCCCCTCCCTCTTAATTGCCTACCCAATCAGGGGGAATAACAACACATGCAGCCCATCCTCCCCCTGGCAGCAGAATGAAAGAGTGAGAGAGACAGAACACCACCACCACCACTATGTAATCAAAAAATCGAAAAGGTATGTGATCAGTAAATTCCCACCCCCACCCCCAAGTATGTCCCATGAATGATACACATGCAGGGTTTGAAGCTCAGAGTGGGTGTGTGTGGGTTGCATTGGGGTGCCCCACCAAAGAAAGTCCAAAGTCTACATTAGTAAGCAAATCAAATTGATCAATCAAGTTTCAACAAGCATTTTTAGGGGAAGGGGGGGTCCATGTGTGGCCCCATGGGTGCCACCAGCCAGGCCATCAGCCATAACAACTACACACGAGAAACCAGACATCTCCCCCCCCACCCCAAGGCTCCATTATGTGTGCCCAGCCCACCTATATAAGGCAAGTCCCCCCCCCTATTATTAACCAGAAAGAAACTAGAAATTATTCCCCCAGTGCCCCGGCTGGTCACATCTTGGCAAACATTCTTGAACCCACAGCCAAAGCACTACCGAGAAAAACAGGCTAGCCAGAGTGGGACAATCGCTGCATAAGACAACCCCACAGAAGTGCAATTGCATGCAGAAGAAAAAAAACAAACAACCATAGTGGGTGTACCCCCAACATGGCCCACCTCAGCAGTGAGTGCACCCACTGTAAAAAACATTATTATACCAACCAAGCAGTGCACAGACAAAACAAGCTAGCAAGAGTGGGACTTTCACTCAAGAAGAATACAACAAAACAATGCAACTGCGTGGAGAAATCCCACTAAAAGCCGGTCAGCCTGATAACACCCACAAGAAGGAAACAGGACATTCACACACACCCATGGGCACCCTCTTGTCATGGCATTGGTACTGTGACACATTGGTAACTTGAACAGACCAGAGACACTGTTAACTTGAAAAGACCAGACTTGAATAAAAAAACCAGACTCCCAGCAGCAAACCAGTAAGGAAACCAGACATTCACCCTCCCCCCACCTCTCCCCACACTGGTACCCTCTTGGCATGGCATGTTTCTGTGACACTGGTAACTTGAACAGATCAGGCAAGGGGAAGTGGAGTCAGGCAGAGAGATCCCTCTGGCCTCATGGTGCCAAGTGCCAACCAAGCCTGGCTCCACCTCCCCTTGCCTGATCTGTTGAAGCTATCAGTACCACAGTACCAATGTCACACCAAGTGGATGTCCCTGGGAGGTGGGGGGGTGAATGTCTGGTTTCTTAGTTTTGTGACTGCTGGTACCTGGGTTTGCTGGATTTTGGTGGGATTTAGTTCTCCATGCAGTTGCAGACTGTTTTGCAGAGTTGTGTGGGTTGTCTAAGCTGTGGCATGGCACAACAGAGCCTAATTGTAAAGTGTAACTTCTACTGTTCTTCCAGCTGCTTGGCACCATGAGGCCAGACTGGGATCTCTCTGCCTGCCTCCACTTCCTTTTGCCTGGTCTGTTCAAGTTACTAGTGCCACAATACCAATGCCATGCCAAGAGGGTGCCCCTGAGGGGGCAGTGTGTGTGTGTGTGTGTGTGTGTGTGTGTGTGTGTGTGTGTGTGTGTGTGTGTGTGTGTGTGTGTGTGTGTGTGTGTGTGTGTGAGAATGTCTGGTTTCTTAATTTTGTGTCTTCTGGGGACTGGGTTTGCTGGCTTTTGGTGGGGTTTATTTCTCCTTGCAACTGTGCAGACTGTTTTGTGGAGTTATTGTATTCTTCTTGAGCGAATGTCCCTTGCTAGCCTGCATTTTTGTGCACTGCTTGGTTGGCATAATGATGATTAAAGTGGGTGCACTCACTGCTGAAGGTTGTCTTCTGGAGCAATTGTCTCACTCTTGCTAGTCTGCTTTTCTGTGTAGTAATTTGGCTGTGGGTTGGCTTTATGATCTTTGCAACAACTTTCTGAAGTTTTCAGAAGTTTTCCAAGGTCTGGAATTCTGAGTCCGAATTCCAAAACTGTGAAAAGAGTGCTGAAGTGCCTCCAAATACTCAGACCGATTACTTAGAATTTTGGTATTTAAAGTACCAAGTACTTGGAAGTACTATTCGATATAGCCCTACTAAGTTTCTATTTCAGCTAGGGCTGTAATGAAATTCTGACTAGAATGTTGTTTTTGATGGATTCAACTGGTCCAATTTTTCTGGAAAAACATGAACTGTATTGTGATCCCATCGATACTTCATTGGCAATCCAGGTAGATTTCTTCCCCACACTCCATACTGCACATGTGTAAAATTGTGGTTTCCCTACTGCACATGCACAAAATGGCAGCACCTTGAAATTGGAACTTCATAATGGATTTCCATTGTGGCTGAAATTCATTGTAGAATTCTGTCCGACAATCTAAAAGTGCAGAACATCTCTGTGAAGATTTCATCCCAGCCCTAGTTTCAGCTCTATCCTGAATTTCTGTCTACAATGTGTGCTGCAACAAAAGCCAAGATCTCAAGTTAGAAAATCTAGGTGTAACCTTGAGAACATACGGAGCAAAAATATTTTTCTGTAGTTTCTTTTCATCTTGAAGACTCCCTTTACAGATGGATATGAACAAGTCTCACTGAAATGCAGCTACCTCCACGGTGGAGATTGGCAGGCATGGAGGGAAAGGGCAAAATACTTCAGGGAGAGATGTGAAGAGAAAATTTAGGGAAGGACACAGGTGTAAATCCTATTTTAGTAAAGCTGTCATGGGATTCATAAGGTCCATGCCAAGCAGAGGAGATAATGGCAAGACACCCGCATTAAAAAAATAAATCACAATATTCATTTTCACTTTTTAAAAATGTACTATATAACTACATCTTTTCTATAGTTTTCTCTCCTGGATTATTCATCATCCTGACATTAGGGATGGGCGAACGTGGTTCCGAAGTTTGGAGTTCGGACCGAACTCGGTCTGTTCGGTCGACCGAACCAAACTTCTGAACCAAACCCGAATTTCCAACCAAACCGAATTTCCGAACTCGAATTTAAAACCAAACCAAACTGAACTGAATTTCCGAACTCTGTTCTGTTCACCCACCCCTACCTGACATATGCAACCTCGCTTGCCAGCATGAAGTATTAAAAATTGCATTAATCATCAACAACACTCATTTGTACCTCTTCAGATTTCTCTGCACTTTCTTCCATGCTGCCCTTTATATGGAGCATTCTTTTTATTTATTTTTAAAAAAAATACATATCCCTTTTCAGAACACTTCAAGATACATATGAGTAAATGGATAATGGCTAGACAGGTGGTTTGCACTCTGAAGAGATTGGCGATTTACTACATGTTCAATAACATCGAAATCTCCAAATTATAGACATAACTAATTTCTTAGGCTCAAATCGAGAGATGTGGGTATGCAGAATGACGCTACCATGTGCATGTGCACATAGTGTATGTGTGCATTTTGCCACAAAGGAAGTCTGTACCTCCCAGCCACCCCACCACTTGCTTCCCCTGCCTCAGCCTTGCCTCTCCCTCTGCCAGTGGCACAGTCAGGAGGTGGTGGATTTTCTCTTTCACACAGTAGGTTCATTCTGCATGTGCACCCCTAAGACTGGGACTTAAACTCCAAAGTGCTGCTGTGCTCATTTTTCTCACCATCAAAGTGGAAATGTCAAGTGGCAAGACTTTCAATTGAATTATTATATTTTTGCCATAATGGGTGTTTTTAGATGGATGGGGAGCACTCTGGGGCCTGGAGGTGCTTCAGGGCCTCAGCTCCACAGATGCCAGTTACCAGCTCCACCTGGGTCCACAACAGACAGACCAGCAGTGTCAGTGGGCCACGGTCCACCCACGTAGCACGCTCACCCCCAATACCATACACTTGCGGGCATGCACCCGATTCTTTACACCGGTACCCACAAATCCATGGTGCTGAATGGGGCAACAGATGGATAGGTGTGGAGCTGCATGATGGGTCCACCCAACAGATGGCCAGCATCACCACCTTTGGCCATTGTCCTGGATTTGGCCCGCCCGCTCCATGTGGCATGATCCTGGATCTCCTGGAGTGCTGCTGGTAGGGATGGGACTCTCGGCAAAATATCAGTTGCAGTCAATTTCAGTTTTGGTTCTCATGAATTTCTATTCTTTTTCAGTTTCAGTACTATTGAATCTTTTGCATTGTTTTTTGTACCGGATTTTTAACATTGCATTTTTTCAATGGGGGACAAACTGCAATGTTAAAAATCCGGTACAAAAATCAGTGCAAAAGATTCGATAGTACCGAAACTGAAAAAGAACCAACATTTCAAATTAATCCAAAATGGCCATTTTCAGGTACTTCCGGTTTTATTCAAAACTGAAACTGCCATCCCTAGCCGCTGGCATGGTTGCTCCAGGTTGAACATCTGGTGGGTGTCCTTTAGATAGATCAATCAACCCAGGGGTGATGCCACCCAAGGAGCTACCATCCATCTGTTTACACCCAGTGAAACTGCACCTTCTTGCCCAGTCCACCTTTAGCTGGTAATAATAGCCTTATTCTTTTTAAACTCCCAGTAATGGTAATGCTCAAGAAATATTCAATTTTGACTTCTTAATGACTAGAGGAAGAGTCCCAAACCACAGTGGTTCACTAATGCCAAAAGGGATTTAGGTCACCTCAGAATCTCTCCCTAGAACGTGATGGCTTTGACACAAGAAAGTTTATCATTTAAAATGCTCAGTGAAATCTATGCGGTTCAACCAACGGTGCAAACAGCTTTAACTAACAAACTCATCTTACAGCCCCGACCTCCTCTGTTGTTTGTTACAACTATCTGGTGCATCTGATTTTTAATTAGAATATAAGTTGCTGTAATCGGCCTCCTACTATTTGTTGGTACAGTGCCCAATTGCACTCTGACTCTCCTGAGGTCTTCTGGATGCAACCCTGACAAGGAGAGCTTTAATAATTTCAATCTCTAATATGCGTTTAAAAAAATAAAATAATTAAAAATCTTGAAATTTAATTTAGGCTTTTATGAGCAAGAGTATCAGAACGATTTGGCTCCTGAGCTTAAATTCTTTTCACGTGCCAAGCAGAGAGAGAAGTGAGCTGAGAAAGGAGAGAAGAAAGAGACAGAGACTACATGGATAATGTGACTCCATCAGGAAGTAGTTAGATTGTCAGTGGGAATGCACTGGGCAGGGCGAACAGCATGAAATAGAGAAGGATAAAAAAAAAAGTACAGTCACTGCATTTGACTTTCTAATAAAGTCAGTCTCTACGGAGAGCGGGGATGGAAATGAGAAAAGGACGCACTTGCAATGCAGTCATTTTTGCTGTCAGCGCCTTTATGGCTTTTCAGTGGGCCACAAAAGGCCAATCCACTAGAATATGAATCGGATACAGTCAAGGCTCCACGGAATAAGTAAGAGGGATCAGATCTTCCTGTTGGGTTCTAATAGCTTTTTCCACCTCAGCAACCTTTCATGGCAAACAAAAAGGCAGGATTTTTTCTTTCTTTATTTAAAAAAATATATTTCTCCCCTCTTCCCTTAATTATTATTCCAGGGGCAACTGCTTGGGCAACTACCAAAGGTTTTACAGCCAAGCTAAATCCTATGAAATAGCCCCACTTTGAAATTTGTTTTGTTCCCACTGCTTGGTTTCAAAGATTCAATGTTTCTTGATTATATGTGGTAAAATATGATTGACAGGTAAAGACTAAATGGACAAAAGGAATTTATAAGCCCAGGCATTCACTCCCCTTACATAGTTCCAACTCCCCAGAAGAAAATGTTCGCCAAGATGGGTAGAAGGACGATAAAATAATAATGTCATCAGTTTCTCTGAGTATTAGCTAATTTTATCATTGTCTTGATGGCGGGGGTATAGGGAACAAAATCCATTTGCTTTCTGCCATTCCATTCCAGTCCAAATCATCACACTTCAAACATCTTCAGTTAAATCAGTTTGCAATCTAGACAGATGTTTTCCCAGCACATAAGCAGCTATTCTGATACATCATTCCCCCTCTATCAGTTTTTGAAAGTGTTAACATGATGGATGCTTCTCAGTCAAACATTTGACAGCAGGAACTTTAGGCTTGCTTTGTTGCCCACCCTGTTTGTGGAGTGGGTCTTAGCTGAGCTGCTATGTGATTTGTAGCTGTGATGTCATAATTGCGTTTTCTACTTTGATAGATTCATGTTCTGCACCATCATCACAGCAGTAGGATCTTCACCTATCTCTCGGTGTCTTGTTTACACAGGATTTCATTTACTAGAGCCTGTGTACATAATTTCCCAGCATTCAAAACTCCCCCCCCCTAAGAACAACTATCTAAATCAACTGAGATAATAGTAATTTAGTAGACTAAATTAGTATTCTCCAGAGAGTCGTGGATGCATCTTTAGTGCACATAGTGCATTGTAAATATTACCTAGTTAACTGATTGCCATAATTCTATTGGAGGGTCAACATTATCCCCATGGTATTTACTGAAAGGGAAACTCAAACAGAAAGATTAGAAGCCTTGGTTAAGACCATGTTTTAACATCAGAGCCATCATTATAAAACTTAAATCTTTTGCTGTACCATGATGGTTCTTATGCTATTGTATCTCAAGAGATCATATGCACAACAAATCAAAGTAGTTGGATCAGCTTTGGGCTCACCAACAATAATTCCCAAGCTTTTTGCCTCCGTGTGTAAGAAATCCAGCCCTGAACCAGCAAACCTGGGGAACTTCCCAGGTCAGTTCCCTAATGCCACTGCTATCACTGGACTTAGGTCTTGTGTATGTCTGGTAGGCCCAGGGCTGACCCCAGGCATGTGCCACATGTGCGACTGCACATGGCCCTGCTGACAGCCAGGTGGCAGGCTGAAGCCAGCTTCTCCCCCAATAAGTTCTTCTGCTTCCCTCCATGACTCTGGTCCCCATCCCTCACCTGCCTCTGCCTCCTAGTAGTACTCCAGCAGCAGCAGCAGCAGCAGCAGGACACAGGGACACACCAATCGGACTGAGAGATAAAGCTGTTTGTTTACAAACAACTCCTCCCCATGTGAGTGATTAGAAGGTTGTACCTTGTAAAGAAGGTTCTTCAAGATAGCTCCCGACATTCTCACAACTGGGTTCTGCATGCGCACCCTGTTCAAATAATAGACCACATGATGGTCTTGAGCTCCTCTAGTATAAAAAGCACTCTCCCCCTCAGAATAAAAGTTCCTTCCTACCCTTTCTAGGAATATAAAGAAAAAAATTCCATGTGAGGCTGGAAGGGTGGGTGATGTGAGAATGTTCAGACCCATCTCAAAGAACCTTGTTTACCACCCCCCAATATAATCAATTCATGCTGCCCGGGGGCACAAATTAAAAATGAATTGGTTATGGGGTGAGGACAGTGTGAATTGATTATGGGGGCAACTGAATAGTACAACTCTGATATGTAATCAGAGTTGTACTGTTCAGTTGCTTTCCAAGTCTCTCTCTCTCTCTCTCTCTTTCTCTCTCTCTTGATAGTAGCACCTCTGGACAAGTCACACCATGTGCATGTATGAGGCACAGGCAGCACCAGCAGCAAGAAGCAACAAACCCTGGAGGCCAGGTTGGCTAAGCTCCCCCCTCCCCCCCAGTAAGGCAGTGGACGCAGTCAGTCTCTCTGTGCCTGCCTCACTGCCCGCCTGGCTGCCCCTGCAGTGGAACCACTCCTGGAGTGGTTGTAGATGCTTGGCTGGGGAGTTGGGGAGGGAAAGCATCGTTAGGCCATGCTTGTCTATGGCCGCTCGGAGTGGTGGAGAATGGGAATCCTTCCTGTCCAGAGGGAGTAAATCTTATGTAAATTTACACATTTGGATATTTAGGCCCCACACCAAGACTTCGCACATGGCCTCACAAACCCTGGGGCTGGCCCTGGGTAGACCCTCTCTGTGTTGGCTTGGCCACACCCTTCCTCAGAAATGTCCAGCGTCCTGGTTGGTGTCCTATCATATAGCAGGCCTGCAGCCACAGGAAGCTCAGCAAATCCCCTGTTCCCCTTCCTGTTCTTCCTGCCCATTTCCTGAAAGGAAACCTGTTTTGATGGTTTCTGGATTTGTCCTCCTTGCTCCCCTTCATGTGCCCTTGGACTGGCTCTGCTTTGTCCTGGATCCAGCTTGAGTTTGAACTGGCTTTGCCTTGTTTCCTGTCCAGATTCTATCTCTGTGTGCCTATGTAATTTGCCCTGAAACCAATCATTCTTCTCTTACTGGCTATTTGCTGCTTCCTGCCTGCCCTACTTCCCCTGTTCTGTGTGCCAGAATCCAGTTTTGCCTGTGACCCCCAGTCATCCTGACTCACCTGCATAAGGAACCCCAAACCCCAGCAGCCCATGACAGAGCTGGCTTGCTGAAGACCATTGGTGAAAATAAACATGCAGCCAACGTGCTGGCTACATGCTCAGGAAGGAGGGATGGGCCTGGTGAAGTCAGGTCAGGGCACTCAATGCACATACACCTGACTGGGCCAGTCAACAAGCCCTCCCCCACCCCTCCAGTAGGGAAACAGAACAGATGCATGGCTGGGCGGTTCTAGCCCCAGCAACCTGCCCCATGCCATGACGGGTAGTCATGGCAGTCAATCACGTGCCACTAACAGATATGCGGTTCTCCTATGGCCCATGTTGGCCCACCCGGGCTACACGTGACCCAGGCTGTGGGCCTGAAATCATCTGGGGTACCACATTTGGGGCAGCTGACTATCCAGACCGTGGCAGCAGAAGGCTCACATCTGGTGCCCCATTAATAAACGCAATGGGGAGTCCATGGCCAAGACTAGCCATAATGGGCCCGCATCACATTTAGATGTCATCAATGACACTCAGCTCTACCTCTATTTTTCATTCAGCCCAGGTCCCTCAATCTGGGAGATTTCTCAGTGATTACTCTATGTCTGACTGCTGTCAGGGACTGGATAAGGGTGAGCTGATTGAAACTGAAGCCTGATAAGACTGAAGTGATGATGACTGAGCAGTCTTGGATTGGGACACCTCTTATTGATAAGGTCTGGCCCCCTCTGGTCAATCAGATTCGCAGCTGTGGCATGCTTTTGGATCCCTCGCTGTGCCTGGAATACCAGGTGGCAGCGATGGCCAAGAACACTTTTCACCACCTCCATCTGGGGAGGAGGCTGAAGCCTTTTCTTTCTGACTCTGATCTGGCAATGCCATCCATGCTTTCATCACCTCAACGCTAGATTATTGCAATTTGTTTTACATGGGGCTGCCCTTGATTACTGTTTGGAAGCTGCAGCTGGTGCAGAACATGGTGGCTCAGTTCCTTTTGGGGATAAGTCTCTGGGAGCACATTACACCAGTGTTCCGTAGTCTGCACCGGCTGCCTATAGCTTTCCAGGTACAATTCAAGGTGCTGGTTTTTACCTTTAAAGCCCTAAACAGTCTGGGTCCCATATATCAGAAAGATTGCCTGTCCTACCATATTCCATTGCAACCTCTACGGTCATCTGGGAGCACCCTCTTTCATGTTCCGTTACACTTGTGTGTGGGATGGGGGCTGAGTATCAGGGTGTTCTCAGTTGGTGCCCTGGTTTTGTGGAATTCCCTTCCTCAGGAGATTCACTTGAGCTCAAGCCTAAGCATCTTCTTGAGGCAGTGTAAAACATTTTTATTTGAAAAATCATTTTTTCAGGCAGGGATAGGAGTTGGTTGGGTTTTTGGGTAAGGTTGTGGGTGTGTGTGGGAGTTTTGATGGGAGGGTGGAAGTTTTTATTGTTTGAATTTCATTATTGTTGTTTTATTAATTGTGAGCCTCACGCGGCCTCCTATGGGAAGGGTGTCATAAATCTGAATAAATAAATATTAAATACTTATTATTATCACCCCATGTTGTTAACATGATTTTAAATATAATTCCACAACTCCAGAGTGCAATAAAGATATGCAAAGTATATCAAATGGGATCATGCAGTTCACACCTGAGATCACAACCTAGAGTTTGGGGTCTTCTACTCAATTTCTGTTCTACTATTGCTGTAATTGAACATATTTCAGTCATTGCCTTTGTGGATCTCTCATCTGCTGTGACGCCTAGAAAAATATCAAAACGATGGATAGGCAATTAGTGTTGCAAGACAGCTGCCTGTTTATTATTTATTTATTTAGATTTATATCCTGTCCTATCCCTTGAGGCTCAGGGCGACTCACAATAATACATAAAATACAAATATAAAATACATAATTAAAGAAACCCACAAAACTAAAAAAAAACACAACCTCAAATCTATCCCTGCCCAGTGAATGCCTGGACAAATAAAAAAGTCTAACGCTGCCTCTGGAAGACATTCAAACTAGGAGTTAGGTGAGCCTCCAAGGGAAGGGAGTTCCAAAGCTTTGGGGCAGTTACTGAGGATAACTCTTTGTGGGCCCGAGTCATATAAAACTGGGCCAATGATGGAACCTGGAAGAGGGCACTCTTGGCAGATCTTATAGGCCATGAAGGGACATAAGGAGAAAGGTGGCCCTTCAAATATGTAGGGCCCAAGTCGTTTATGTCGACAGCACTGCCTCTATGTTGTTGGTTTTTTTAAAAAAAATATATTATTATTAATAATAATTATTATTATTCCTTCCTCTCTGTGTTCTATCCCAATGTTGTCACTTGCCTTTTATTTATTTGGTAAACTCTTTGGGGAAGTAACTCTCTCTAAAGTTTTGTATGATGTCTAGCGCAGTTGGCCTCTTCGTCACATTTGGAGGAGGCCATAAGTGCTACCATTACAAAATTTGAAATACTAACAACTTAAAACACATTGCACAAAACACCACCATCTATACATCTCTCTCCTTATAAAGAGATCAGAGTTCGTAGAAGTCACTTTTTAAAAAAACCTGCAATATTGTTGTTTCTTCTAAAGTTACCTGATGCTCAAAGAATTCATATTGTTGAAAAAAAGAGTGTGTTTTGCATCTGTAACCTTTTTGATATGAAAGAACTTGTATAAAAAGTAGTTTTGGACACGTTACACTTTATTGATGGGACCAGATTGTGTACAGAAGAAAATGAATCTTTGACTGGCCTCGGGTTTTTGGAGATAATGTGTTGTTTGGACAGGATGGATTAAGTTGTTTGTTAAAATACATTTTTGGACAGGTTGGCTATGGATTAAGGTGATTTCTGCAGGGTGCGAGTCTAATCAGTTTAACTTATTTCTACCAAGCAAGGGGAAAAAAAATCTTATATCAGCCAGACCGATGTATTTGAATCCATAATATTCTGCAATGCTATTCTCTCTGTTGATTTTCTGAAGTTAAACCAACATTCTCAGCCCCATACTGCAGAGCATGTACTTTTAAGTGCATCCTGCAGTGCAACGCCTTAGGGGTCTGGACATGTAACCTGAATTTCTCATCATCTCTAATCACATTTCACAAGACAATAGCACTGCAAAGAATGCAAAAAATAATAATGAATCAATAGAACTGGAAAGTAGTATCAACACCCTGAATCCAAATCTCTGTACTTCCTCCAGTTAAACATCTGCCCATTGGTACAGCCTGGATGCAATTGCTTTGCAAGCTGGCTTAAGGCATGGATACCTGGAGATGTAGAGTTACTATATGATAAATAATTCTCTTAAGCTACCTGATTTAGCCTCTAACTAACTTTTGTCTTGAATCTAAATGAAGGATCCTCCTCTGCAATAAGGTCTTACCTCAGAGGTCATTTTTACACGGACACCCCACCCCCCCCACTGCTGTTCATTGTTCAGGCAGGTGTGCAGCGGGGTGAGCAGTCAATGTACACGGTCGGCAGTGGAGGGATAGATGTGTTGTGGGG
>QEPC01006872.1:15274-27208 GCA_003113815.1 Sphenodon punctatus
AGCAGTTATTTACCCTCTCAGCTATTACTAGAACTAGGGGACACTCCATGAAACTCATGGGTGGCAAGTTTAAAACAAATAAAAGAAAATATTTTTTCACTCAGCGTATAATTGGGTTGTGGAATCTACTGCCAGAGGCTATGGGTGATTTCAGATGTTATGCCGTCCCAATTCGTCCCAGTGAATCCCCGGTGGGGGTGAATGAAATAACCACCCCCCGTGGTCAAAAAATGGCCCGAATAGACATGCCAGCTGATCCCGGGGGAGAATCGGGGAGGGGGAGGGGCCGCGCAGCGCAACGTGCGGCTGCACGCCCCCCCCCACGCTCCCCTTCCACCCGACCTCTGGGGAGACAGGCGGGCACCACAGTCAATGCAGCTGCTGAGCCCAGTCTCTTTGACCATGGCCCGGAATCCCGCTGGGGATTCCTGGCCATGATCGCCGGCCAGACATTACTTTTTATTGCTTTCCGCTGGGAATCACTTTGACCATGCTTTTGGAGGTCGGCCCGCAGGGAGCCCGGGAATCGTGGTTGAAATTGTCCCCATGTGAGAATCGGCCATGGTGAACATCTGGCGGCCGCCAAACAGACATTCAGGGCGTTTTGGGCCTGCAGCAAAATTGACTGTCATTCACTGTGGTTGACTGTGATCTCGTAACGTCTGAAAATACCCTATGGTAAGGGCTAGTATTATAGCTGAGTTTAAAAGAGGTTTGGACAAGTTTCTGGAAGATAGGTCCATTAGCAACAATCAGCCAGACAGGATCAGGGAACATGAAGGGGAACTGGGGGAAAACAACAGGGAATGGATCTCCCATTGTGAGCTGTTGGGTGTTTCTCCCAAGTCACCATGATTGGCCACTGTTTTAGACAAGATGCTGAGCTAGATGGACCATTGGTCTGACCCAGTATGGCACTTATGTTCTTAATATGCATTATGGCCTGCCAATTCTGTATCTGGTATTCTGGATCCAGATTTTCCCCCACCCCCGAGGGTTCTGGAATGTACTTAGCAGCTTAGGGAACTTGATTAAAGCTCTGCCAGTCCACCACTACTGGGGGGCGGGGGGGAGGCGGCAGGCTCCTTCACCATGACACACTGCCAAGCTCCCAGCTCTGGATCACACATGTGCAAAATGGCCACCAAGGCTGTTCTGCGCATACTCAGCCCTTTTCCAGATTTGGATCCCATTGAAGTCAATAGGAAACTGATTGTGCTCCCATCTGTAGTCCCTTCTATGGCAGTCTGTCCGACCTTCCCCACTCCCATCCCCTGGGACCCTGGAATGGTACTTACCGGCCACGGGCTTGAATGTAGCTCTACTAGCCACCATTGCTGTGTGTGTGTGTCTCCCAGCAGGGTTCCTTACTGGGGCGTGCTGCCGAGTGCCTGGTGAGTCTAGAGTGCACATGTGCAAAATGGCTGCCTGGGCCATTTTGCGCATGTGCATCTCTTTTCCAGAAGGGCAGTGGCAGAGTCACCACCCTCTTGAAAAAGGGCAGCTGATCTGTGCATGCACTGCAGCTGTTCTATGCATGCGTAGGTTGACTACCCTTTTCCAAAATGGTGGTGGCAGTGTCACAGGATGGGGTCTCTCTAGAATAGCCACTGAATTCTCAGATTCAGGGCATCAGTATAGCAGCTTCTATTAATATGACTCTTATGGAGTTCCAGTAAAAATGAAAGCTCCTGCTTTGCTCCAAATGGAGGCAAAGCATGTTTCTACTTGGTGAGCATCCTTGGGCAGTGAGTCAGGCTAGCACAACGCAGTGTTTCATATACCTCCCTGCATAAGTAAAATACAATCTGGCTGGGTCTTTTTGGGGGTGGGGGGTTATTATTGTAGGGTTGTACATTAGAGCTCGGTTTCTTAGACAAGAACCATGGGTAAAACATTAGTCTTCCCCCTTTGCACTAATTAGAGGTTGAGGAGGAAGAAGGGCTATCCAGGAGAGCTGGAATTTATACCTCGGATCTCCTGAGGAAGCCCACTTTTCACTGGAGATAAGAAGTCTCTCTCTCCAAATGGGGATTGTGGCATGTCACCTGAATGGCTCTGAATCAGTGAGGTGCTCAGGGCTAGGACAAAGGAGTGATGAGCTGGCAATGCCTATGCTGTCTGGTTGTAATTGGGCAGTAGAAGGGTGCCCTCTTGCAGATACCAACTATCCATGAAGTTTTTATCGCAAAGACATAGAGAGAGGCATTCTCTGTGACTGCCCTATAGTTATGGAACTCCTTCCCCATGGAGGAGCTGAGCTCCACCTGAGCTTGAGCCTGGTCATTTTCTGGAGCAGATATAACACCTTCTTGTTCGGCCAGGCATTTGGCGGGCAGGGATAGGGGTGGATGGGATTGGGTAGTAAGGTTTAGGGAGGAAGATTGAAGGGTAGGAAGTAATGAGGCCGGCGGCGACAGGTGGGAGGCTGTTGGGGGGGGGGTAGGGTTGTTTTGGTAAATCTTATTTTAATGTTTTCTAGCTATATTTATGTTTTTTTGTAAGCCACCCTGAGCCTTTGGGGAACTGTGGGGTAATGTTAGAAGTTAGTAAATAAATAAATAGGATGTCAGTCACCCTGAATGAAGATCAAGGTTTAAGATTTGTATTAGCTGAATTTGCCATATTTACCAACAAAATTTGAAACAAGTATGAAGCCCAGTTCATACAGAAAATATGAAGTACTGAAGACACAAAGTGCCAAAAACAAGGTGAATTGATTGAACTGGCACAGACATCAAACTTGGGCATTTGTATAGACAGATAAATACCTGAATTAAATTTGCAAATAAAGTCCATATTCATTTAAACTTTAGTATACAGTTACTGCAGGGATCTGGAGACCCCAGAGCCAGAACTCATAAGAACATAAGTAGTGCCACACTGGGTCAGACCAATGGTCCATCAAGCCCAGCATCCTGTCTCTGACAGTGACCAATCTCTGTCTCTTGGAAGAAATACCCAAAAGGTCACAATGGACAATCCATTCCCTGTTGTTCCAGCCCCCCAACATTAAGAGGTTACGTCCTCAAAACCTACTTGGCTAATAGCCCTTAATGGACCTCTTTCTCCAAGAACTTATCCAATCCCTTTTAAAAACTAGCTACACTACCAGTCTTGACCACTTCCTCTGGCAGTAAATTCCACAATTTAATTGTGCACTGAGTAAAAAAATACTTTCTTCTATTTGTTTTAAATCTGCTTCCAGTTTACTTTCATAGAGTGTCCCCTGTTCTAGTACTGTTAGAGAGGGTAAATAACTACTCCCTATTTACATGTTCCACCTACTCTCGATTTTGAAAACTTCTATCATATCCCCTCTCAGTCAGAAGAGGTAATTGTATCTAGGACTTGGACACTGTGGTTGCAGGTGTTCATGTGTGGTTTATTTAATTTATTTATTTATTTTTATTAATTTAAATGTATATGTCGCCCTTCCCAGAGGCTCAGGGAAGCTCACAAATCATAACATTAAGGGGTGAGGTTATGGGTGAGGATGAGGGTGAAGAGAGTTGTTTGCACTTGATGAGGTTAGAGCTTTTGTGATTACAGGTTGAGCTTTATTGCAAAACCATCAGCTGCCCCTTTCTGTGGCACTGAAGTTTGGTCTGTGCTAATAAAGTTGTAGGGATACATGATCATCAGAGTGTTTTATGGGTGACTCCCCAACTCTCCAAAGGCTGCAGAAATTTGGAGCATCCCACTAGTAAGGAGATCCTAGCATTATCAGGAATGCCAGACTTCATTCTTTTATTGCAAATCTTCTTATTTTAGATTTGCTCAAACCCGATCAGGAGATCTTTTAAATGATAGTGAGAATGCCAGCTTTTTAAAGGAAAGTTAAGTTTCTCATCCTAAATGTCTGTAGTGTATCCTAAAGACCCAGGAAACAAGAGACAAATAAAAATAAATCAACAGTTTAAAATCTCATGATTTACATGCCAATCTCACCATGGGTAAAAGGACCAGAGAAAATTTTATAGCCTTTGGGGATGGTAACATGCTGAGCTTCACTGACCTCTGTAGAACTCATAACAAATGGAAGGCTGTATCTGTTTTTGCCACTGCCAAAATGGCCATTTCTCATTGCCATTGCTGGACCTCACCTGCCTCTCTAAAGCCACCTCATCCTTCTTCTGTGCCAAGGGAGCATAGATAGTAGAACACTTAAACTGCAATCCACCAACCACTTACTCCAAGTAGTCCCTACAGGCCTCATTTGGACCAGTCTGGAGTAAACTGGGAAAATGTTCCACTTACAACCACTGCCTCAAATTCATCTCTTCCAGCTCTGTCAGGCATCTATTTCAATTGGACTGCTCCGCTCCACTGAAACGGCTCTTGCTAAGATTGCTAACTTCATTCCAAGAGCAGGTTCATTTAATCACTATAGCCAACATTGCATTTGTCATCATACGACAAAATGAAATTGTTTGAGACTTTTCACCCTTAATAAATACTTACTGTATTGGAATTCATTACCAATAGGTTCCTCTATGCTGCCTGTTTCAGACTCAGGAAAAATGATAATCTCCATTGACTCCTACTTAAAAAAAAAAAAATCAACCAAGCAATAAGGCCAGGAAATGTTTTAAGAAGTGATCCACCTCTTCCTCTCAACATCTCTGTCTGCTGGATGATGTCCCAGCATGGTAAAGCCGACAAGCTGGCTTAGAGTGAATTCCAGTCATACAGAAGAGAGAGGTGTCAGCAGAAAGAAACATGGGAGACACATTTTTGCTCCATCTGCAATACTTCCCTGAATGGCCTGTGGAAAGTTATTGTAGCTGTGACAAGTATCAAGAAATCTCTTCACATAAGCATAAACTGCAACAAATTTTAAAAGATGAGAAGAGGAAGGTGAACAGGCAGTGGACCATGCAAGAGCCACTCTCTAAAACATGCAGTTCAACGAGAACATTGCTATCATGAGCTGATTAATCTGACAGAGGCATTTGTCTCAGCAAATATTCCTCTTCATACCCTGGATCATCCAGCCATGAAAAAGAATCATACACAGACTGCAATCTAAAAAATATTGGATTCATCCGTGCAGTTCAGCAGCTGAGAAAATTCAAGCCACCTGCCTTGTGTGAAGCAAAGAAATCGGAGACAGAATCCATGTGCACTGTCTGGTGTTGGTGATGAGACTACAGAGGCAGGGAATTGATATCATTGTCCTCAATGTGCTTGCTGTGCCCTTTTTATCATGACTGTAACCCAGTGATACAATGGCTGGAAGTCATCATAGCAAGCAGTGTGATCCTTTGACAGTGGTAACTTCAAGTAATCTGGCAACCACAGGACTCAAAGATGGCTCTCATATAAAGGCAAACTAATAATTTTGTGTAAAATTTTAAAGCTTCATAATTACTTTGCTCCAAAAAGAAAATAGTTTAAAACAACTTTCAATGGTGGGGGTGCGGGAATAACAATAACATTTGCTGAATTTATACAGTGCCTTTCAACCAGAGATCTGTCCCAAGGTGCTTTGCAAAAAATTGATCAAAATTATTAACCCTCTTTTAATGATCTGGGAAGTGAGGTACACAAAGCTTGGTTTGAAGGCCAAGGTAACGAGTGAGTCAAAAGCACAGTATGGAGCAGAACCCCGTCTCCCAACTCTCAGTCCCCTGCTCTAATCACAAGCTCCTGCTGCTTCTCATTCTCTGATTAGGTGGCTCCCTTGGCTTTTGGCAGCTGTTTCATCAGAAATCACTTCTTGAAATTCACTGACTTCTGGCAAAGGAAGGGGGGTTGGGGGGGAAACCAGGCATAGAAAGTTGAAGAGCAGAATATTAATAGAGTTCAGTGGTATTTACACAAGTTAAGCACTGAAAAATATAGAAATACTGATTATGCCCTCTTGTGGTCCCCCCATCACCATAGTAAGCGAGGAATTTGACAGTCTCTTCCTCCTCTTTCCAAGTTTATCTTTGAAGAACTGAATTGAATGGTTTTAGACTGATCCTCACAGAGATCTTCTGAACTTGAAAAACTGAACTGACTTGGACATTTACCTACTACTGCTGAAACACCACACTCACTTGTCAGACAGACATTAGGGGGTGGACACTGCATAAGAATTCTCAAATTTTGTGCATGTTTCAAGAAGCCAATGTTTTTCTTCAGCATTAACCAGTCAGAGTTTCTATGAAACCCTCCTGTTCATACAACCCGGTCAAAGTAAAGATGCTGGAAATCCATTTTTAAAGGTCAGTAACAGGAAGCAAAGAAAGTTTGCAAAGTCATTCAGAACTTCTATGTACTGCAGACCACATGTGGCTCTGGCATGCACTTAACAGTTGGCTTCAGCACTTGTATCAATAGCGCTGCGCTGCATGTCTGTACCTGTGAAGAGTTTCTCTGCAGAGCACTCATTAGGAATGTACAAAGACATCTTGAGAAAACCAGAGATCAGTCGAAGAACGTACCTTATATTAATTCCAAACTAGGTAAACTAAACTAGAGCTTTTAAGCTTTCATGTAGAATGCAACCAATGCTTGCTTTCCTGCTTCATGGCTGCTTTAATGTTCTGTAGTTTTGAAAAAGAAATGTCATTTTTCAAACTAGCAATGTGTCAAGCTTCATAAAAAAGATTAGCAAACTTCAGTTACTTTATTATCAAGTAGGTCTAACTTAGTACAATTTGGGCTACTATTTCCTTGTCTTTAAAACATTTTTAATATGAAAAATGGAGGATTTTACAAAAAGCACACACATTAACACTGACCACAGAACTCCCAAAGCTGCAGCCTGGTCAACTGACCACACAGAATCTTCACACTTATGTTATAACCACTGGATGGCTCATCTTTTAACCACTTCTTCATGATTACCAATACTAAATCCAGTAGGTTTTTGATTTGCATTAGGGGTGTACAGAAGGGACCTCATTCGTTTTCCCTTCCCTTTCATTTTTGTTTTTAAAAAGTTAATTCATTTTCCCTTTTGTTTTCATTTTTAAAAGTTCATTTGTTTTCATTTCCCTTTTTGTTTCCAGAAATTCATTTGTTTTCAGGTGTTTTTTTTTGTTTAAAACTCATTCATTTTTGTTTTACATTTCTTTCCCATTAAAAACAATGGGAATCACTTGGCAGGGCTTCCATACCTTTAAATAGTGGTTTTACTGTTCTTGTATGACACTTTCCCTTCCCCAAACTTGCACAAGCTGCCCCGCAGGTGGACAGGAATATCAGACAGACTGGCATGCAGCAGGTAGGCAGGCAGAGGACAGAGCAGACACTGGCAGGCAGCGGGCATCAGGCACTCAAGCTGCACACAATAACATAGGAGAAGGCAGCGGTGTCCCAAGTCAGACAACACTTCAAGTGGCACAGAATGCTCACAGGAGGCAGAATATCAGACAGAGACTGGCAGGCAGCAGACGGGCACTGAGAAGCAGCAGGGACTGGCAAAGGACACATGCTGTCCAAAGGCTGTTGGGCTTCAACTTGCAGAAAATGCCCTATGATGAAGAAAATATATGAGAGAGAGACACACACAATCGCACAGATTGGCAGCGGCAGAAGGACAGAGGAGCAACAGGCACTGGCTTCGGCATAGACAGGCACCCCAAAGTGTGGCAGGATATCAACGTGCAGAGTTCATCCCAGGGGAGCAGGAGATATGTGAGAATCGCCATTCCCGCACCCCCACACACACCTTACCGGCGGGGGTGCCTTTGGGGGAGCGGGGTTTGCTCTGTCCCCAAAACATAGGGAGACAAGCCAGGGATGTCAGGCTGCCACTGGTGGCTTGGGAAGCACGTGGACCGAGTCTCACGAGGCGAGATCTCAGAGGGCACCATTTTATGAAGCTGCTGGGAAACCCAGTCATGGAAAGAGGACCACCAGACAAGAAGCACCCACCCACCCTCCCTTGTGTCACTGCGGGCTATACGCTGGCTGCCCTTCACTGGGGGCCGGGCGGGAATTTTTGCTGCTAGGTCCTGATTGACGTGCGGGCCTGTCGGTTTTTCACCCTCCTCACAGTGCATGAAGATTATGATTGGCAGAAAAAAGGGAGAGGTCAGAAGTGCATAGCAATTATTTCTTTGTCGTGCTTACAGCAGTCCAGGGTATTAATTAGCAAGATTCGTTAAAGTTAGCTGCTCACTGAGTCATCTTATGAGATGGAGCCACAAGAAAAGCTAGAGCGGGGTCGACCAGCTGATAACCCAAGCCTAGGAGAGAGAGGCAAGCCATACACCAGAAGACATGGTCGGTCCAGGGTGCAGCCGCCGCCTCCCTCTTACTCCGGTCATGAGAGGTCTCGTACCTCCCCAACCAGCTGGGCAGCTGGAGTTAGAGTGACCTAACAGCAGAGAGAAGTTTGGTGGCACTGAGGAACATCAGGCCACACAAGTTATAAGTTATAGCTAACAGTTAAAAGCATAGTATAGGCTGGACCCAGGAGGGGCAATGCCCCTTCCCCCGACTTTAACCTTCAGTTAATAAAGAGTGCGGTCTTTTCAACCCCACACAATGTGTCCTTGTCTTCTTCTGAGGGTGCTGGGGCAAACTAACACATGTGGCCAGCAGCAAGAGGCAGGCAGAGGAGCAGCAGGCAGTAGGGATCTACAGCAGGGACCTGATTCATTTTCGTTTCCCCTTTCAGTTATGTTTTTAAAAGTTCATTTGTTTTCATTTCTGTTCCTTTCCTAATTACTAAAATGAATGGGGCTTCATTCGTTTTAGTAACTAAACAAAATTAAAATGAATTGCACCCCCTTAATTTGCATAAATTAAACATGCATTGCTGCTAGGTAATTTTATAAAAATATATCTGCATAAATTTCAGGAAAGCACAGCATGTGTTTTAAGCAGCAAGTGTAATGATTTTGTGCAAATGACAGATCTACTGGGTTCAGTCAAAAGAGGGATCTCAGGGGAGAAGGGCAGAAAAATGAGGACATGGGGCCCATTTCCCTTCCAAAGCTGTATACACATGAGCGGATAGCTGGTTTTTATTCAGGAAGAACAGCCTTGGGTCTGTAAGCCTCAGCCCTGTATTTGTTCAAAGGCAAGTTATCAGGCCCATTATTGAAAGATAGAAGCCAACCCTTTCCCCCTTGTTACATCTTACAACTCTTCTGCTCATGTGGACAAACTCCAAGCCTCACCAGAGCTGCTGTTCCACCTCCTGTGGCTAGTGGCTTCCTCTGCCAGGCAGGAAAGGAGCAGGGGGAACCTGTGTTCATGGGGCTGCTTAGTCTCGCCTCCTTCTCTCCCAGCCCTGAAGATAATGTTCCTCTTTCCTCCAGAGCCAATAGTACTGGTTGCTGGACCTTTCCTTCCTTTCTTTCTCTATCCAATCCCTGCAATTGTTGGGGGAGGAATGGAATGATCTCGCCCCTTCAGATTGGTTGCCACTCTAAGGAAGCAGCCATTCGGATGGCAATTTCCCTATAGCAGGCAGGGCTTTCTCCAGAGACTAATAAAAGGGTCTAAAATTCAGTAGGAAGCCCAGAAAATCAGCAGGGTTGACTACTCTGCATCCTGTTACCAAGTGTCAGAACCCAGTGTACAGCTGTAGACAGGAACCTGATGACTCGTGTAAAAGGAGCAGCTCGTTATCTCTTACTTGGATATAAAGGAAAAGGAAGGGACTCTCCAGCAAAAAAGCAATAGGATCTGGAGCAGAGATATCTTGCAGGCTATTGCGAATAAAGATAAACCCCACAAAAGGAGAAGTCTACACACTGAGTGCACAACACACTCTGCAGAGCATGGCAAGCAACAGCTCTACATTCTAAGCCATGTCGGATTCACTCCATCTGGTTCAGAGGACACAGTTGGTTTTAGTTGACAAGTTGTCTAAATGTTGGCCCGGGACAAAGGTTTTAGGCAATGAGGCATACATGTGGACAGTCTGTCTAATCCTGTAAATGACATCTGTGCTGCAAGAAACGTCTCCTCTGTGCCAGCTCTAAAACCACATGCTTTCTTGCACTTGATCTCACTTGCTGACATTTCTTTGCACCTCTGCACTCACAGAAAATGCCAGATGAAAAAGTGTTTCTGAAGAATAAGCTAGACAAAATCCATTGCAGCTGAAAAATACATGGAGATCACAGGAGTTTTCAAAGTATTATGTAACCAAGTATTGCCAATGAGCACAAGAAAATTTCACAGAAGTTAATCATGTTGGAATACCAAGTAATCAAAAACATGTTTACACCAGAGTCCAAGACAAAAACTAGGTACCTGCCACATGATGCAGCAATCGACTGAACGGCTATCAATCTCAAAAGCTTCTCACACAAAGTTAATTTTTTCAATGTGTTAAGTTCTGCAGAGGTACAGTGAACGTTAAGTCCCCTTGAAGCTTTGGAGCACACTTGTAGCCAGAGTTGGACACTGTGGGAGAGAGATGGAATATCCAAGAGATCCTCGGAGGGAGCAAGTAATCTATGTGTATCACATTACAATACAACAGATATTTGCTCTCTCACTCAAAAATTATAATACATTTAGCAAAAATGTTAACGTATTTAGCAAATCTGAAGACAGAAAAAACATGGCATAGTGGTGCCTCAACAGATGCATCCTGCTTGCCCTGCTTCAACAGCAGGCAGATACAGCAAACTGGAACTTAAATGGCCAATAAAGCTGTAATCAAATTGGTTATGCACAAAATCACATCTTGTGTAATTTAGGGGCATATGCAGTTTGGGCGCCTCATTTCAAGAAGGACATTGACAAATTGGAGTGGGTTCAGTGGAAGGCAACCAAGATAATAAAGGGTCTGGAAAGCGAGTCTGATGAGGAAAAGTTGGAGGAAAGGGGAGATATGATGCAAGTCTTCAAGTATCTAAAGGGCTAGTACAAAGAAGATGGCAAAGACCTGTTCTTCATTGCCACGGAGAGCAGGACTAGACACAGTGGACTTAAATTAGAGGAAGGTGGGTTTGGGCTAGATATAAGTAAAAAATTCCTAACAGTAAGAGCGGTTTGACAATAAATCAAATTGCCTAGGGAGGTTTGTAGGCTCCCAATCACTGGAGGTTTTCAAAAAGAATCTGTACAGCAATCTGCCAGGGATGTTGTAGTTGGACGAGATGAGCCCCAGGTCCCTTCCCACTCTGACATTCTAGAAAACTGTGCATCATTACCATGTCTGTAGGATGGTATATTCATACCCTTTGTTTTAGGCAACTTATGAATTGCTTCTGAGCAGAGACTAGTGGGGAAATATGGTTGTATGTATCATGGAAATATGGTTGTATGTGAACATACATACCCAGAATAACTGGCTCCTTGGTGTCATGAGGGAACATGGGGCAATACAGAATCTGGGGGTATTGGGGCAACTGGTACAGAAGAATATTAAAACTGTAAAGTTAAAAAGCTAAGATTGTGACCTCCAGCCTGGGGGGAAGGAACACCAACCACACAGGTTTGGAGACAGGAGACCCATTGTCAGACAAAACAAGCCATTAGCTGCCGAGGTAACTTATTAATTATTATTTATTATTATTATTAACTTTTATATAGCACCAGTGATGTACCTGGCGCTTTACAGAGAATAAGATAGACATGGTCCCTGCCTGAGAGCTTACAATCTAAAGACAGGTGGAGGGGAGACAAGGAAGGGGGAACAGAGGGAGAGACAAGGGATGCAACATTCATGAGAATGCGAGAACTCAGGTACACATTCTTGGCTTGGTTACAGTAAATTGGGAGTTTGCAGATAAACAGGTGGGGCATAATCCTGGGTGGAGATGATTAGCAGGAGTTAGGAAGGGCAGAGCAGAAGAGGTGGGTTTTGAGGAGGGACTTGAAGGTGTGGAGGGTGGGGGCAAGGCGGATGAGGACAGGGAGGGAGTTCCAGGAATGCGGGGCAGCGAGGAAGAAGGGACAAAGGTGGTTGGGGGAGCAGGGGAGGTGTGGGAGGGCGAGGGAGGGGATGGAGGAGGAGCAGAGTGTTCA
>QEPC01006872.1:34278-54579 GCA_003113815.1 Sphenodon punctatus
CGGTTAGGGGAGCAGGAGAGGTGAGGGAGGGTGAGAGAGGGAACAGAGGAGGAGCGGAGTTCACGGACTGGAGTATGGAGGGAAATTAGCGCAGAGAGGTAGGGGGGAGCAAGGCCGTGAAGAGCTTTATAGGTGAATACTAGGCGCTTGTGCAGGATTCGTTCAGGAAGGCGGAGTCAGTGAAGAGAAGAGAGGAGGGGCTGCATGTGGTCGAAGCGATGGGCGAGGTGGATGACCCTGGCAGCAAGTTCTTGGAGAATAGGTCCATTAACAGCTATTAGCCAAGTAGAGTATAAGATGGGAACTTCTTAATGTCGGAAGCAGGGAGCGATCAGCAGGGAATGGATTGTCCATTGTGACTGCTCGTACTTCTCCCATGCAACTAAAATTGGCCACAGTCGGAGACAGGATGCTGGACCTGATGGACCATTGGTCTGACTCAGTATGGTGGTATTTCTTATTTTCTTAGTGTATTCAGATAGAGATGTGAATGCAACCGAATGGACATTATAGACACCATTTTTTTTTAAAATTGCAAAACTTTGGCAGTCTTCATTTGGGTTTTTAATCACATCCCTGTGATTAAGGATTGCATAGCTAACTGGATTATGTTTGGACTCAATATACTGCAAACAGAAGCCTGAAAACATATTGTGATTACTGCTATGTATATATGAATAAAAACACTAAACTAAAGACACCTTACAGTATATGCGTATATGGAATAGGGTCAGTAAGTATTGCGTTCTTTTAGGATACGTATAGATTTTCTTGCACCACAGGATTATACCACATGATAAGAGGTCACATGCACAAAAAGACACTTCAGTAGGTTCTGGTAAAGGCCAAACAGACATTATCTACAATGTTAGCACAACAGTTCACGGAAAAACATCTCATATTCTCAAAAAAAAACAACTTTACAGCTGTAATAGTTAATGGTTCTCTGGTATGGGTTTCTAGTAATGACCGCCCTATAAGCTTGCTCTCAGTAGTGGGCAAGCTGTATTCAAAGTACCTCTTGGGCAGGTTACAAAAGTGGCTAGAGGAGGACCAGATCCTGTACCCCGAACAGGCAGGTTTTAGACCAGGCCAATCGACGGTCAATCATGTTTACATTCTAAGGCGTCTAATTTCAAAATACCCACTGAGCCAGGCCAAGTCCGCCCTGTTCTGCTGCTTCATGGATTTATGGGCAGCATTCGATACTGTTGACAGGGAGCACCTATGGACCAAACTCCACAATACGTCCATCGACGGCCGCTTGTTGTTCTTGTTAATCTCCCTGCATAAAGATAATCTTCTGTAAGTGCGCCCTGACTCATTAAGTCCCTGTACCAAAGAAATAACACTGAACTGGGGTGTCCGCCAGGGGTATATCCTGGCTCCTTCCCTCTTTAACCTTTACCTAAATAACTTAGTCCCGTATATGGCTACCGTAAACAATCATGCTCCGAAGCTGGGAAGCCACCGACTCCATCTTTTACTGTATGCGGATGACACTATCTTAGTGTCATTGTCGCAGGTGGGCCTCCGACGTAGCATGTCGAGATTTGAATCATACTGTAAAATGGAAAATTTGACAGTGAATCATACCAAAACTAAAATCTTGGTATTCGGTAAATCTCGACGCTATCATCGCTGGGTCATGGATGACCAGGTCCTAGAACAAGTCAAATCGTTCAAATATTTGGGGGTAACTTTTTCAGCTTCTTGTGGTTGGTCATTACATTTCCGAGTTATTAGGGAACAAGTAAGGAAAGTGGTCAACACAATAATCAGCTTTTTCCATTCACACGGGGGTAGACTCGTGAGCCCTGCCCTGGCTTTATTCAGGGCTAAGGCGTTGGCCCAGCTTCTTTATGCTGTGGCTATTTGGGGCTTCCCGGTACTGGAAAAGCTCGTGCTGGTGCAGAATTTTTTCTTGAGAGCAATTTTACGTGCACCAAAATCTATTCCACAAGCTCTTCTTAGAGCGGAAATAGGAATGGTTCCGGTTCGCTCTGTTGCGTTGACCATGCTATTAAAATACTGGCTGAAGGTGGTAGTATTTCCCCCTCCCCCGAACGTGTTATTGAGCCTCACCTATAATGACAACTTGGAGGATGAATGGTGTTGGAGGGCGGAAGTTGAATTAGCTAATTTAGGCTTGTCCGGAGATATTCTGATTCCTTTGGGCAGGAAGGGGGCAGGCCGTTTGATTGCCCAACGCGTTGGAGATCAGGCTTTGCAGCGGGAATCCTCAGCTCGAGCAAGTCAATGGAGTGCTCTGGAGTGCTTTATTAGTAAATCCCCGGCGGCCTATTTGCTGGACTGGCCATCTTGGCCCCTTAGAAGGACTTTTCTCTTAATGAGAATGAATGCTTTCCCCTCTGCAGTCCTAACGGGCAGTTATAAACAAATCCCTTACTCTCAGAGAATGTGCGTTTTCTGCGACTCAGATTCTCCGGAGTCGGTAGTGCACATTCTGTTATATTGTAGGGCTCACCGAGCACTAAGAGAGAAATATGTTGCCCCATATATCGATTTCAAACTCAGGGGACAAAAGGATGAGGTTATAACACATGCACTGTTGAAACCGAGTGCCCCCTGCGCGAAGCCTATAGCAAACTTCTGTCTTAGAGTCTTTTTGTTTAAAGCCTCTAAATGATATAACTAAGCTTCTATGTTTTTACTTTTTTTTTTTTTTGCCGAGCGTCATCTATTGTTGGGGAAATTTTAATTTTGCTCCTCATTTGGTAGGGGTAGCTTCAATGTTGGCTTTATGATGGTTCCATGTTGCCTGCTGGAAGTCTTATTTGTTTAAAGCCTTGTTTTTATAATGCGTGTATATGTGTCTATTTTGAAACAGCCCATGAGGCTATTCAATAAAATTCTTGACTTGACTTGACTAGTAATGAAGAAAAAACATTAAAAAATTTAAAAAAAACAAAAAACCTTGTTCATTAATCTCAGAAACTCCGCTCTCGCCACAATCTACAAGCAGGTCTGATTTAATTTTCTATTTGGCAAATTTCTCCTGAAAACTTTCTTCCTCCATCAAGCTTTTCCTAGCTCCTCATCCCATAGTCTTCTCACTTATGCTGCTTCTTATATGGTTTTACCCACCAGGATCCTCCTTCCTCTCATTGTAACTAAGCAAAGCTAAACTGATGTACCTGCAGCTTCTCTGCTTCATTAATGTATCCCTGTCTCGCCCTGTGCTCTCCTCCCTTTGTATTCTACATTATAAACCCCTTGGGGCAGAGACCTGTCTCTAAACTGTTCAGTGTCAGGCACATTGCTGGCACAATACTACTAAAAATTCATAAAAGTTTTCTACAACCTCTCTATTGACTCTATTCAGTCACCATTTTTTCAGGTTCTCCAAAGAGTTTTTAATCCCTTCTCTGCCAGTGACACGTATTAAATTCTTTCTAAATATCCTAATCCCATTTTCTGAGGGAATCTAGAGAGTGGGTAAAAACAAACAGACAATAGCATGCTGTGGCCCACTTTGGCCAAGACCTCGCCTGCATGTGCGTGCAGGCACGGCCAGATGTTGGCCCGGGATTGCCCCAGGCCATCTTGGTGACTAGCCTGGCCTGTGATCTGGAATGGAATGGGTTCTCCACTCCAGCATGCATATGCATTCTACAGGCATGTCGGGACCCCATGCTCATGGGCCCTGGTGCAGCTACGCCGATTATAGCTATGCCCCTGGGTAGCATCTCTTCCCTGATCTCTTCAAGAGTTTGATTCTGATGAAGCCTCCAGCTGGGCCAAAGTGGGTCACAGCAGGCCAGCCTGGGTTGGGGCCATCATGACCAGCCACTATGGCTGACCATTATTGGCCACCATGGCTGTCTGTCATGGTGGAGAGCAGGGCGCTGGGCACAGTGTGAAGGGAGGGCAGGGCAGGTCAGGGCCAACCGACTGCACATTGCTGGTTCTCCCCACCATCCCTAGGTCATGCAGACAGCAGGATGGCAGGCATGTTTGTTCAGTGCCCAGACACAGCCTGGACCATTCTGCTGTGGTTTTCATCCCCAGGCCGGGTCAGATTGCCACCATGCCATCGTCACATGTGTTTCTACCTAGTGAAGGGAAAACAACACTTTCCTCTAGTGGACACATCCCCAAATCAAAGGCTTTATTTTTGTAAAATGAACAACTTGGTATAGCCCAGGCACTTAGAATTTGGAGACAATCTATACCTGTAAAAGGTAGAAGTGTAATCCTAATCTCAACAGGAAGAACATCTCTGAGCTTCCAGCCCAAATGATAAAAATGTTCTGGTAGGGACAGCTTTGTAAACCCTGACTAACAGCACAATCCTGCACCCCTGAAGTCAATGGCAAGACTCCCACAGATTTTAATGATGAGAAATTACATCAAGTAAATATAGCAGTGACCTTTTAACATTTACAATGGAAAAGAGAGCAAGATCAATGGTTTTTCTAAAAACCATGGACTATAAAAAGCCAGTGAAGACCTACTGTGCTTCAACAGTTCACAGACACCAAGAAAATTATTAACTTATAATAGACTGGAAAACATAGCCTTGCCTTTTAACCAGTAAATTACAGGTGTCCAGGTCACAGAAGCCACTGATCAGATCTCAGGCAGGATGCTACCACCCTGCTGATCAGACCAACTCATCTCTTCCTCCTCCACCCAAGAATTTACTAATAAGATTCTCACTGTGTTCCAGCAGGTGAGCGTGCTAGCATCCTTCCTGGCAGCTCCTGGGAAAGTTCAAGCACACTCACCTCTGCCACAACATGGAAACTGTCAAATTGTTAGTAACTAAAGACCATCTTCATAAAAAAGAGCTTAGACAGAATACAGCACTGTATCTGCAATCAGCCCTGGGCCTGCTTCAGACTTTATTTCAAATTTAGCCCTGAAAGTCGTAGTATACAACAAATACAGAAGTAAAGTAAGACAAAGAATTAAAAATTATAGGATTCAATTCAAAGACAAAGGATTTAAGTTATTAAACTGTTGGGGGGAGGGGTGCGATTTGGTTTTGTGTTTTTAGTTACCAAAATGAATGGAGGCCCATTTGTTTTAGTAACTGTTAGAAAAATGGATAAATAAGCAGTTCGTTTTTGTTTAAAATATAAAAAATAAAATTAAGAAAAATCTGGACATGCACAAATGACTACCAGAGTGATTCTGCACATGTACACCCTTTTCCAAAATGGCCCCAGCAGCATTGCTGGTGAGTGCACCAGCTGGGGGGAGCCTGGAGGGGTGTGTCTGGAGGAAGGGTTGCTGGCCACTCAACCCTGTCCCCTCCTCCCTCTGCAGGTATTTCTCCTCGGCCTGGGGCCCTTGAGGGCTGTGTGTGCACCAGCTGGGGGGGAAGCCTGGAGAAGTGCGCCTGAAGGAAGAGTTGCCTGCCACTCAACCCTGTCCCCTCCTCCCTCTGCAGGTAATTCTCCTAGGGCTGGGGCCTAAGGGTGTTGGCCATTTGTTGGGGCTGTTTGTGGGCCATAGAGGCCCTCCAGTAGACACTTGTTGGGGACTGTCCTTGGGAAAGAGCTGCTGGACATGCTGGACTGAAGCCAGGGCTTCTGCCCATATTGAGGACTCCCCCGGGACTTGATTCCTACCAGACGGTGCTACTGAACAAAGACTACACATCAAACCATTTACCGCAGGAGGAGCCACAGGGTTGTGCACCTAAGGGCCGCGCCAAAGAGCTGTTGGGTGTGGCCCTTAGGTGAGGGCTGGGGGAGGCTGGCTACGGGGATAGGGTGGGTGGTTAGGGTATATGTTGATGGGGTTGGGGGAGGATTGAGGGGAATATGACTCCTCCCCTGCATAGGTGGGGGATGAGGGGGAACTGGGTTGGGGAGGATTGGGCACGGCCCCCCGGTGACAGAGGGAGGATTGACCCAATAAAGGTGGGGGGTTCTGGTCTCCCTGTGAGAGGGAGGGACCAGGGAAGGGGGGAGAGGGTTTTGGGGGGGGGAGGATCTCCCCGCTGCCAGTGCGGGATAGCTGGGGGGGGCCCGGGGGGTGACCAGGGGGGAGAGGCCGGGGCTATTGGGGTCATGATGGGATGGGGGAAGATATGGTCCTAAGAGGGGGGAGGTGAGATCAGTGAGGTGGGATAGATGCTTGTTACATGTCCGCTCACTACCCCCCAAACAGTGGAGCAGGTGATTCTTGGCCCCCCGCCCCTGTGATGGTGCTGTTGAAGACGAGATCAGTGGCTAATAAAGTGACAACCATGCCGCCGATCTCGTATGTATCATGGAAACCTGGCTGGACAATGAATCGGGGCCTATTCTGGCTGATCTTGTTCCTGCTGGGTATTCCGTGCAGCACCAGCTGCGGTCGGAGGGATGGGGGGGGCGGTGTAGCTATGATTTTTAAAGAGGGGTGGTCTGTGAGGAGGTATCCAGTGCAATCCATATTGGGTATCAAAGGTCTCCATCTTGCCTTTGATCTGGCAGGGGACAGTTTGGGAGTGCTGCTGGTATACCATGGACCTACCTGTGCATGCTCTGGCAGAGGTGGTGTCGAGGGTGGTGTTGCGGTTCCCAAAGACAATAGTCTTGGAGGACCTCAAAATTCATGCTGACACCACCCTTGGGGGAGCTGAGCAGGAGTTCATGGCTGCCATGGCAACCATGGGCCTGTCCCAGATGACTATCGGCCTGACACATCAGGGAGGACACACCTTGGACCTTGTGTTTTGCACTGGCCTTGAGGCGGGTTTTCCATTAGTGGGGGAGATATCAGCTGTGCCCTTGTCACGGACGGACCATTGCCTCCTTCAGACCTCGCTCCTAATGCACATCTGCCCCTGGAAGGGTGTTTGTTTATTTATTTATATTTATTAGTCACCCCCTCATGCCTATGGAATCTCGGGGTGGCTTACAAAATCAAAAAACACAAATAAAATTCAATAAAAACACTAAAACCCCAACAATTTTAAAAATATTTTAACCCCCAAATTTACCCCCAACTATCCCACCCCCCTCTCCCAAGGCCTGGGCGAACAGCCAGGTCTTGCAGACTCGGCAAAAAGCCAGCAGACCTGGGCCAAGGCATTTTGTTGATTCGATTTGGATGATTCGTCCCCACCTCCTTGGTTTTCCAAGGAGCTGCGGTTGCTGAAGCGAGATGGGCAACAGTTGGAGCGACGGTGGCGTCATTTGTGTGCTGAAGCCGATAGATTGCGGCATAGAGCCAGTTTATGAGCCTATGCCGTGGCTACGCGGGCAGCAAAGAGAGAGTTCTTTGTTGCCCTCATAGCATCTGCAAAATCCCATCCAGCGGAGCTGTTCCAGGTAGTGTGGGGGCTGATCAGTCTGGACTCCCTCAATCTTGGAGTGGAGTCATCTACTGTGACATGTTTGTGGATTATTTTGTGGACAATATTGCTTGTATTCACCATGATTTCGATGCATCATTTATTACACTAGGGGAACCAGAGGATATGGAAGCCCTGTCATGTCTGGTTTTCTGGGATCAGTTTCAGTCAGTGACACCTGCCGATGTGGTGGATGTTCTTGGGCGGTAAGGACACTTCTTGTGAATTAGACCTGTGCCCGTCCTGGCTGGTTAAGATCTGCCGGGAGACAATGGGGCCATTGCTGGTTGGGGTGGTCAACGCCTCCCTGAGGGAGGGCAGTGTGCTGGGATGTCTCAAGGAGGCAGTGGTGTGGTCTCTGTTCAAGAAACTATTGCTTGATGCTGGCTCCCCTGCCAGCTGTCAGTCTGTCTCTAACCTTCCCTTTTTAGGGAAGGTTATTGAATGGGCAGTGGCTCAGCAGCTGCAGGGGCATCTTGATGGCATCAGTTTTCTTGATCCCTCTCAGTCCAGCTTTTATCCGGGTTATGGTGCCGAGATTGCGCTTGTGGCTTTGGTAGATGACCTGTACCGAGATATGGATCAGGGTCGTTCGACCCTGCTGATCCTGTTAGATCTGTCAGCTGCGCTCGATACCGTTGATCATGAGATGTTGGTGATGCACCTGTGGGACTGTGCAGGAATGGCTGGGACTGTTCTTGAATGGTTCCACTTGTTCCTGACCGGCAGTGGGTGGTTCTCAGGGACTGTTTTTCATCATACCAAGACCTCTCATGGGGAGTTCCACAGGGTTCTGTTCTGTCCCCTCTCCTCCTGTTCAACGTGTATGCAGCTGCTCAGCGAGATGATTAGGGGGTTTAGTGTATGGTGTCATCAATATTCTGATGACACCCAACTGTACCTCTCTTTTTCAACAGACCCAGGCCCAGAAGTCTCGGTGATTACTCGGTGCCTGGTGGCTTTGAGGGACTGGATGAGGGCTAATCAAATGCAGCTCAATCCTGACAAGACAGAGGTGATGTTAGTGGGTAAGGCGATGGAATTGGTGGCCCCCATCATTGATGGGGTGGTACGGAGACTAGGGGTGCTCCTCAATGTGCAACTTTGCCTGGATCTCCAGGTGGAGGCTGTGGTGAGGAGTGCTTTCTGCCAATTGCATCTGGTGTGATGGCTTCAGCCATTTGTTTCGGACTCTGACCTGGCCAGTCATCCGTGCTTTCATCACCTCTCGACTGGACTACTGCAATGCGCTCTACGTGGGGCTGCTCATGGTGACGACTTGGAAATTGCAGCTGGTGAAGAATGTGGTGACCTGTCTCCTAGTGGGACTGGGCCACTGGTAGCATATTACACCAGTGCTCCATTCTCTGCACTGACTGCTGGTGGTTTTCCGGGCCCAATTTAAGGTGTTGGTTTTAACATATAAAGCCCTAAACTGTCTGGGCTTTGCCTATCTGCAAGACCGCCTTACTCCCCGTGTCCTAGATCGGCCCTTGTGGTCATCCAGGGATGCCCTGCTCAAGGTCCCCCGAGTTTCTCGGGTGGCCACGCAGGAGAGGGCATTCTTAGTGGCCACGCCTATGGAACTNCCTATTCTGGCTGATCTTGTTCCTGCTGGGTATTCCGTGCAGCACCAGCTGCGGTCGGAGGGATGGGGGGGGCGGTGTAGCTATGATTTTTAAAGAGGGGTGGTCTGTGAGGAGGTATCCAGTGCAATCCATATTGGGTATCAAAGGTCTCCATCTTGCCTTTGATCTGGCAGGGGACAGTTTGGGAGTGCTGCTGGTATACCATGGACCTACCTGTGCATGCTCTGGCAGAGGTGGTGTCGAGGGTGGTGTTGCGGTTCCCAAAGACAATAGTCTTGGAGGACCTCAAAATTCATGCTGACACCACCCTTGGGGGAGCTGAGCAGGAGTTCATGGCTGCCATGGCAACCATGGGCCTGTCCCAGATGACTATCGGCCTGACACATCAGGGAGGACACACCTTGGACCTTGTGTTTTGCACTGGCCTTGAGGCGGGTTTTCCATTAGTGGGGGAGATATCAGCTGTGCCCTTGTCACGGACGGACCATTGCCTCCTTCAGACCTCGCTCCTAATGCACATCTGCCCCTGGAAGGGTGTTTGTTTATTTATTTATATTTATTAGTCACCCCCTCATGCCTATGGAATCTCGGGGTGGCTTACAAAATCAAAAAACACAAATAAAATTCAATAAAAACACTAAAACCCCAACAATTTTAAAAATATTTTAACCCCCAAATTTACCCCCAACTATCCCACCCCCCTCTCCCAAGGCCTGGGCGAACAGCCAGGTCTTGCAGACTCGGCAAAAAGCCAGCAGACCTGGGCCAAGGCATTTTGTTGATTCGATTTGGATGATTCGTCCCCACCTCCTTGGTTTTCCAAGGAGCTGCGGTTGCTGAAGCGAGATGGGCAACAGTTGGAGCGACGGTGGCGTCATTTGTGTGCTGAAGCCGATAGATTGCGGCATAGAGCCAGTTTATGAGCCTATGCCGTGGCTACGCGGGCAGCAAAGAGAGAGTTCTTTGTTGCCCTCATAGCATCTGCAAAATCCCATCCAGCGGAGCTGTTCCAGGTAGTGTGGGGGCTGATCAGTCTGGACTCCCTCAATCTTGGAGTGGAGTCATCTACTGTGACATGTTTGTGGATTATTTTGTGGACAATATTGCTTGTATTCACCATGATTTCGATGCATCATTTATTACACTAGGGGAACCAGAGGTTATGGAAGCCCTGTCATGTCTGGTTTTCTGGGATCAGTTTCAGTCAGTGACACCTGCCGATGTGGTGGATGTTCTTGGGCGGTAAGGACACTTCTTGTGAATTAGACCTGTGCCCGTCCTGGCTGGTTAAGATCTGCCGGGAGACAATGGGGCCATTGCTGGTTGGGGTGGTCAACGCCTCCCTGAGGGAGGGCAGTGTGCTGGGATGTCTCAAGGAGGCAGTGGTGTGGTCTCTGTTCAAGAAACTATTGCTTGATGCTGGCTCCCCTGCCAGCTGTCAGTCTGTCTCTAACCTTCCCTTTTTAGGGAAGGTTATTGAATGGGCAGTGGCTCAGCAGCTGCAGGGGCATCTTGATGGCATCAGTTTTCTTGATCCCTCTCAGTCCAGCTTTTATCCGGGTTATGGTGCCGAGATTGCGCTTGTGGCTTTGGTAGATGACCTGTACCGAGATATGGATCAGGGTCGTTCGACCCTGCTGATCCTGTTAGATCTGTCAGCTGCGCTCGATACCGTTGATCATGAGATGTTGGTGATGCACCTGTGGGACTGTGCAGGAATGGCTGGGACTGTTCTTGAATGGTTCCACTTGTTCCTGACCGGCAGTGGGTGGTTCTCAGGGACTGTTTTTCATCATACCAAGACCTCTCATGGGGAGTTCCACAGGGTTCTGTTCTGTCCCCTCTCCTCCTGTTCAACGTGTATGCAGCTGCTCAGCGAGATGATTAGGGGGTTTAGTGTATGGTGTCATCAATATTCTGATGACACCCAACTGTACCTCTCTTTTTCAACAGACCCAGGCCCAGAAGTCTCGGTGATTACTCGGTGCCTGGTGGCTTTGAGGGACTGGATGAGGGCTAATCAAATGCAGCTCAATCCTGACAAGACAGAGGTGATGTTAGTGGGTAAGGCGATGGAATTGGTGGCCCCCATCATTGATGGGGTGGTACGGAGACTAGGGGTGCTCCTCAATGTGCAACTTTGCCTGGATATCCAGGTGGAGGCTGTGGTGAGGAGTGCTTTCTGCCAATTGCATCTGGTGTGATGGCTTCAGCCATTTGTTTCGGACTCTGACCTGGCCAGTCATCCGTGCTTTCATCACCTCTCGACTGGACTACTGCAATGCGCTCTACGTGGGGCTACTCATGGTGACGACTTGGAAATTGCAGCTGGTGAAGAATGTGGTGACCTGTCTCCTAGTGGGACTGGGCCACTGGTAGCATATTACACCAGTGCTCCATTCTCTGCACTGACTGCTGGTGGTTTTCCGGGCCCAATTTAAGGTGTTGGTTTTAACATATAAAGCCCTAAACTGTCTGGGCTTTGCCTATCTGCAAGACCGCCTTACTCCCCGTGTCCTAGATCGGCCCTTGTGGTCATCCAGGGATGCCCTGCTCAAGGTCCCCCGAGTTTCTCGGGTGGCCACGCAGGAGAGGGCATTCTTAGTGGCCACGCCTATGGAACTGCCTTCCGGTGGGAGTCTGGCTGGCCCCGGACTTCCCTTCTTTTCAGAAAAGTTGCAAGACCTGGCCGTTCTGCCAGGCATTTGGCGGGGGAGAGGGGTGATGGGGGGTAGGGGGTTAGGGGGCAGTTGTTTTCTCTGTTTCCTCCTTTTTATGATGTGTTTTAATGGGTTTTTTTATTGTTGTAAGCCTCCCTGAGCTGCTTGTGACAGGAGGGGTGGGATAATAAGTTTTAAAATAAATGAATAAATAAAATTATGGGAAAGGGTCCACACAAAACAGCGCTCATCTAAGAACACTCTGAGAAGAGGGAGGGGGTTGGTGGGCAGACCACAGCATGGAGAATGCCTACCAATGTATTAGGCATGTCACTCTAAACCTGTGAGTGGGGACTCAGTAAAATACACTAAAATCTAGAATTCACACAAGGAGCTGCCAGTTTATTAGGCTCTACACGATAAACATGTGAGTGGAGGCTGTACGGCTCAAACCCGGGCTCCAGGGGGCTATCATCTCATTTGTTAGGACCCTAAGATTTTCATCATCAGCTGTTCAGAACCTTGGCTTTATCCTTACCTGTCAATTGGATACGGATTACTCTCTGTATCCAATTTATTCTATTAGCTCAGAGGGAAAATTTGCATTAGGCAGACAACAGAGACTCTTTTAAAGGAGTTGTCCTTAAAGCTCAGAGATGCAATTGTTTATTTTGGAATTCAGCCTTCACCAGTGTAGCCTGACTGTGTATTCATCCTACAAAGCATGCAGGACCTGAAGGGAAAAAAATCAAAATCAGCAATAGTAGCACTTAATCAGATCAGACCCTGCTGGGTGACAGACAGAATATGACACTGTTGTGTTTTCAGTTGGCAATCACCGCGCTGTGTTAAACAACAAAACAGTAGGAACGTGGCTGCATGCTGCTTGTACTTGTTGTCTCATTTGCTGTGTTCATGCACTTTGCCATTCAAGGGGTTTACATGACTGGTATTGCTGATGTGCTGTACACTGCCCAGTGCAGGGGAATACCACATGGATACTGATGTAAAAGAACAGCTTAGAAACAATTGTCCATGGAAGTCAGAAGAGTAACATACAATGAGATAGGTATGTTAGGCAAAACCCTCTCTGCCATCATCCCACATTGGTCATTTATAGCAAAAGTGAATCAGCTGCTATTGGGACACCTTCTAGATTTGTCTGATCATATTTTATTGTGGAGCTTCTGTAATCAAGTAGCCAACCAGTCAGGAGTTACATTTTGTTACATTGGAGGATTACAACTTTCTACGTCAGAGATGTCCACATGTTGGCACTTTAGTTTTTCAGTTTAGGGTTTCAATTTCAGCTTTCAGACTCTCATTTCAAGCTTCAATTTCAGTTTTGAATTTCAGATTTTGACATTTTTCATTTCCAAATTTTCTACTGGGAAAAAAAAATCCGTATTTTTTTCATGAATTTTGTTTTTATTAAAATGCTGAGTATTTTAAACTTTTCAATGAAAAAAACTTTCACTGAGCCAGTCTTCTGAAACTAGATTTAATTTTTTATGTATATATATGCACTTGTGGTCTTGATTTTCTTTTAAACGGACCTTCAGTCAGATGGAACCAGAACACTTGAAAAAGATGATCTTGTAGAGAACAAGTCGAAGAAAATTCGGTTAAAACAACTCAGAGAGTAATTTCAGACATGATGGGCCATTCGGCCCGCCACGCTGAACCTTGGACCGGGATCTGTCTTGGATCCCGGTCCGTGATCAGACTAGCTGTCCTTTAGACATGCCGGCCTGATCGCTAACGGGGATCGGGGAGGGGCTACGTGGGGAGGGGGCAGGGCTGCACGGCATGATGTGCGACTGCACAGCCCCCCACGCTCCCTCAGCTGACCGCCCTCGGGAAGACCGGTGGGTGCAGTGGCCAATGCGGCCACTGTGCCCGATCCCGTACCACAGTTGGGGCCATGATCCGGGATGGGCCAAAGGTAACAGATGTTACTTTTGGCCCATCCCAGATCATGGCCAATCTAACCACAGTTCAGGACCTGAGGCCGGCCAAAGATCCAGAACTGTGGTTAGCTTTGACCCCCGCCAGAGATTCACTGTGGTGAACATCTGGCAGGGGTCAAACAGATGTCCACAGACTCACTGCCACCACATGGGATCCACTATGATCCACTGAGGTGAATGGCGATTTTGTAACATCTGAAATTACCCAGACTGTACAATGGTATGGAAGAAAGAGCTTTTGATTTTTAAAGTGTAATCAGTAGTCCAAATTGTCCATTCATTTTCACTATTAGAGCCTCATTGATTTTAGCCATGAAATAAATTTGTGCCAATGTAAATAATGTATTATCAATACCATCAACTTCCTAAGATGCCCAAGAGAACTGCTTCATGGTAGAGAAATACCCTGCAAAATGATTATTATTCTTATTTATATAGCACTAGCCATGTACCTGTCACTGTACAATCAGTAGTTGTAGATAGGTCCCTTCCCCAAGGGGCTTACAATCTGAGAGACACAAGGGAGCAGGGGACAAGGAAGAGGTGATCATCAGGAGAGACAAAGATACATTTATGCGGTTGCAGGTGATGGCTCAAAGACTGCCATGCTGTGATCCTGCCCATGGTGAGATCTCTCACCATGGGAAGGATCNGGCACACTAGTGCTAAGTCCCAGACGGCTTGGAGGAAATAAGCTGCAGAAGGGACAAGGTACTTACTGTTCTGCCAGAAGCCACCTCCAAAGAGCTGATGGAGAAGAAACGGCTCCGAGTGCCATCACCGCTCACCCACACTTCAGGTATTCCTGTGCCCAAACAGGCAAAAATAACTGATTTCCTGACTGAGGGTATGGTATGGCACTCTCAGGATCTTTTTTCACTGACTGCACCTAAGGGTCATGGTATGTTGAGGCTCAAGGGAGCTCAGGCCAGCCATTGGCTCCAGACAAGGGGGGTACTGGGGGATTTTTTGCAGCTTATTTCCCCCTTAGACACCCCCAGGGAATATCCATTGCCATTAACCCCCACAGAGCACCGAGTTCAGGCGGATCAGTTTGGTCTGCCCAAAGCCTTCTCAAACAGACACTATGAGGAGCGGCTGGAAGCTCAATGTAATTTTACCGCGCAAACTGTTTTTATGCTCCTTTCCCAGATAACAGACATGAACAGACATGCGATTACTATCAAAGGTCAGCTGCAGGAAGCAATGGCCAAGCTTGATAGAATCAAGGGAGAAGTCCAACTGAGAAATGCTGACAATAAGGGGTAGTCTCCCAACACCCAGGGAGAAGGGGGACCTCCCCTAATGGAAACAAGGAGGCAGAGCTGGGGGGGGGGGAGAATCTTAAGACCCCTGGCTCCCCGAATTGCCATCCTGCCACGGTACTGATAACAGCCTATTCCCTCCCACACAGCAGGCTCCCAAACTGGTCTAGTGCCAAGTACATAGCTCAAAATCTTACTCAGCAGTTAAGAGTTAAGGTGTGCGAAAGCGAATTTAAGAGTGTAAATTGGTGGCCATATTCCAGCAATTCTGTAAAGCTGGAAATAGAGCTTTATGATGCTGGGATGGTCAAGAAAATATTAATGGCATGGAAGTATTTGATTAAAAGGGAAGTTTGCATTGACCACCTGCCTTATAATAGGAAGGAGAAAGAAGGACCTAACAGGGCAACCCAAGAGCAGAGGGAGCCCTTTTCATCTTTATCCCCAAGCCCCTCTCCAAGAACTGAGGAGGGGGGCCTGTGTTCAAGGAATTGGGGGGGGGGTGAGCGCACTTGACATGATAGGCAGTCAGGTTGCACGGGGGGGGCAGGGGAGAATGAGGTTATACTGCCTCCCCCTCGGAGGGAAAGTGCCCAGTTTGATTTTTTCTTGAGGCTGTCCCCCAAGGATAATGGCAACGAAGAGTTCATTGCTGAATATGAATCACTACCGATTATGGAGCAAGATCTAGTTTTTCAGCAATTTCATGCCCTTTTTAACAAACTATATAACAATTCTCTGGCATCAACAGTGTTGCAGCCTAGCTGTTTTCAGCCTGCACCTGAAACGGTATCAAGAAACCCCCACCAGGGACTAGAAGAGGAACTCCACATGGATCTTGTGGCCACCGCTTCCCCTAAGAAGGAGCCAGCCCTTCAAGTTTCCCATACAGGCTCCCAGCAACAGTGGCTCAGCCCCTTTTTAAGTAGGCAGCCATGTGAACATTCATGTAACATTATGACCTGGAACATTAATGGGTGGTTTTCTAGCCAGGTGTATGTGGAGGCAAATTATCTAATGCATTGCGATATAATTTGCATTCAGGAAACAAGGGCCAGAGACCAGAAAGGCCCCTGTATTCCAAATTTTCACACCTGGGCGGTATCCGCAGTACGCTCAGGGAAGATGGGTAGGCCAGCGGGGGGCTGGCAGTGCTGGTAAATAATACCCAGGATTTTGATGTAACTCAGTTGGTAACTAACGATAATATGATTGCCATTAAGATCTGTAAAGGCTCTCAATTTGCTCTCATTTTAGTTAATGTGTATTTGTCTCCCCTTTTGAAATTGTATTTAAGGTATGACTTCTGGCAAATTCTAGGGGATGCTATACCCTCTTGGGAGACTGATTATCCTAATACTCCTATAATGCTTGTGGGGGGTTTTAATGCCCAGACAGGAGACTTGGACCAAGTCCGGGCTGCAGCAATGGGGTTGGACCCAGTAGAGGCGGCTTATTTTTGGCCTCCTAGATTTTCCAGGGATTTAATTTTAAATGCCAATGGATTGCAATTTTTATTTTTTGTATATAAATATAACCTAAAAGTATTAAATGGGAGTTTTAAGTCCGATTCCCATGGGGATTTACTTTTGTTTCATTTCAGGGAGCAAGTGTATCGGACTACATAACAGTTACAGCTAGTTTTCTACCTAAAGTGCTGGACTGCATAGTAGTCCCATATGGCCCGAGTGATCATTTCCCCTTAGTGGCCCACATAGACTTAGGAACTGATGGTACCCAGGTCCCCCTGACAGCAACCCCGCCAGTAGACCCAGTGCTTATTAAGTCAAGGGCCATCAAGTGGGGAAACCTTACTGCAAACTGAGCTAGCAATCTATTTGCCTCTCCCATGCTGGAGCAAAGGAAGGCACAATTTCTTCAAGTGGATGCTTCTGCATGTATAAAAAAACTATCAGAACCTATTACGATACACAGGAGATTGCCTGGTTATTGCCAAGAGACCTACAGTCTAGAAGAAGCTAACCCCCTGGTTTACGGGGAGCGTAGGCAGCTAAGGGAATGATTTAGGAAGCTGGCCAGACCCATAAAAGCCCAAGGGTCAGCCACCTCAAGAATTAAGTACGTTGTTGCTCGGACCCACTATAGGGTAGGTCTCCGGAGCAAACAGCAGAAGTTCCGCCATAATTTATGGGATAAAATGGAGAGGGCCATAGCGGAAAGGGACTATGTATCCTTCTGGGCTCTAGTTAATGGGGGATCCCAGGGTAACTCCCTTCCCTCAGACCCCCTGGTTGGCAGTGTAGCTTGGCAGGAATATTTTACAGGAATTTTCAACAAATATTTAGGGGAAACTATCTCTCCCCTGCTATTTGATCCTAGCCACTTAGGGATTGTGGTAACAAAGGCTGAGGTCGAGAAATTACTGGGATCCCTTCCACAAAAAATGGCAGCGGGGGAAGATGGGATCCCTCCCCCAATCTGTTACAAACCCATAAGCACTGGTGGGCTCCAGTTGTTGCGCGCCTTTTTAACCACATTATTAATTATGGCANAAGGAAGGCAATGAGTTTGCCTAAGGAGGTGGTAGGCTTAACTCTGGGATGTGCATTGGCAGGGATCCCAGCGCAAACCCCAGAGTTACCCTGCCACAGTCCAGAGAAAACTCTGCTCCCGCCCGCAGTAGATATAAGGCAGGCAGGAGCAGAGGTGACACCACCATGGGTAAACACGCTGGAGTAAATGTGGCCACCCATGATAGCATCACATTTTAAAATTCCTTTAGTTACAAGAAGGAGATTCTTATCACTCATGACGAGCCAGGGAAAGCCTGATGGAAGAAGTAGGTTTTCAGAAGGGATTTTAAATTTGGGAGGGAGGGAGCAGAACAAATGTATCCAGGGAGGGAGTTCCAGGCATGGGGACAGTAAGAGAGAAGGGGCAAAGGCGTTTAGAGGAGCATGGGAGTCACAAGCAGGCAAGGGTGGGGGCAGAGGAGGAGTGAAGCTCCCAGGAAGGAATGCGATGAGATACAAAACCAGAGAGATATGGAGGAGCAAGGCCATGAAGAGCCTTGAAGGTGATGACCAGGAGTTTGTGTTGAATGTGTTCCCATAGGTGGAGCCAGTTTAGGGTGGAGAGGAGGGGCTGAATGTGTTCAAAGCGACAGGCAACTATTAGCAACTATTAGCTAAAAATAAACTTTAAAGGTTAATTAATACTTACTCATCTTCTCACAGGCAGAAAGTTTATGATGTCCTTCATAATCATCGGATGGAAGGTCCCTGAAAAAGTTCAAAGTATTAGTATTTCTAGATTTTGATATATTACATTTAATATACTATGAATGAATCAACCAGTCCTCTATCATTTTCTATACCTAAACAATATTTTCCATAAAAATTTAAATGGTTACAAAGATCCCATAAGGAGTTGTCAAATCTTATGATCATACTTTGTATCTTAAAATCAGTTTCCTTCATAAAGCTCTGTCTTCTGAAAGCACAAGAATCTCAGAGTTCATTTTTTTAAAAGGTGTAACCTATCCACCTCTGGCTGTCGTGAAAAATTTGACATGACCTTTGGTGTATTCTCAGGGTCAATAATTTACTGTTCTAAAATATCACGTGAGTTTTAGGCCAATATCCTGATTGTGGGGAAGGTGAATGAATTCATTTTTATTTTTATTTTTTTAATCATTTGGGAACAGCAACCTAACATCACAAAAAAAGATTCAATCACTATTTATGGCAGAAAACCTTTGTGTTCACCCATCCCTGCAGGATACATATAGCAGGACAAGTGAGTTCTCCATTCCCTTTGATTAAACAAGATTATTTGTTCGGAGTTGTTTCTTTTTGTTTTAACTTTCATTTTATTGATTTTTAATAAAAGTTCAGTGCAACACTTGACGTGTGTGTCAGAATAAAAACCCACAGGAGAATATTTCAAAGAGAGTTTAACAATACACACCAAATCTGACAAGCCAAGTCATAAGAAACCTATCAGACAGGCTTAGGGAAAATACCCCTTTCCACAGGGTGGAAAGACATCTGTCAAAATCTGTCCCACAGCCAGGGTTGGAAGTGTGTTCCCTCAAAGAGCAAAAAGGAACAGAGAAAAACAGAGGGTGAAAGATCCTGAAACAACACACTTTGTGAGAAATACTCCAAAAATATGCTACCCTCCCTGCCTTTAGGTGAGTGCAGTGGGGGCTGTCACAGCTCTCTTTAAAGGAGAGACAGCAAGAGGAAAGTTGTGGCTGATGCCAGGCCGCAGGGTTTGAAATCTGGTTGTTGTACACGCACAAAAGGAGGGTACAAACACAACATTTGGGGTTAAACTGGCCACAACTCCTTATTAACCATAAACAATTGGCCAGACTGTCAACCCTCATGAGAGGTATACAAAACAAACCAGAACCACAACCATTTAACCAACCTGTCCAGTGCCTCAGCTCACTGATCCTAAATGGAGCCTTTGGTTCATTTGAGCCACCCAGACTCCCTATGTGGGGGTCCTGAGAAAAGAATGATGGTTCCTGCACCAACGAGGGATGGCATATATCCTGCTTAGTAGCACAGTCCCTGCCACATCAACCCCAGAGTTGGGTGAGGCTGTGGCTCACGTATCCTGTGATCAACTCACCCTTCCCTCACCTTCATAGGTTCCGTTCCATGTTCCATTCCCATTTTGTGAGCTCTCATTTCCATTGGCACTGGACTACTGCCACTAGAGTTGCGACAGTGAACAAAAGAAAGAACCACAGTACCTGACCATCCCTTAAGAGCATGAACCTGCACATTAGGGGGGCAGGGGGGAAAACGGCACTACAAGGAAGGTGAAAAAACCCTTTGGGGTTCTGTCCAATTTGCCCAATCCTAGGAAAGTTTGCTTAGTCTGAGAAAAACGAATGATGTGCCTCTGTACACCACTACTGGTTGGCATGGGATCTCAAATTATATACTTTGTACTAGTATATGATTTTGTAGTTAGGTTTCCTGCACTGAGAGGGGGTTGGACTAGATGATCTCTGCCATCCCTTCCAACTCTGTGTATTATTCCTTTTCTCAGGTACATATTGCCTGTATGAACCCCTAGAGCCTAAGTTTATTAACATCACCAAATGAATAAAAATGAATGAACAATAGATTTTGTATACATGGTTGTTATTCACATTTTTAAATAGCTATAAGAATATCTGAACAATATCGCCAAAAAAGATATTCATGTATCTGGTTTTTCAGTCATTCAGTGGATCAGCTCTTCAGATATTTGGTTACTTCATTTCAGCTACCATGCATACACAAGAGCAGTAAAGTACCGAAAGAATCTAATAACTCAATAAAAGTATCTGAAATGAATATCTGACAGATATGGAACTCAATAGGGGTTATTATTCATTTTGGCTGATATGGTTCAAATTGGACGCATTGTAAGGTACAATTGTCGTATGACAATTGAATATTGTCAGTTACGATATTCACCATGGGTATTTGTTTCACTAACATGGCCCAGGAAACATAATAATATGTTTCTAGAGTAGAG
>QEPC01006872.1:83221-103318 GCA_003113815.1 Sphenodon punctatus
TGTGTGCAGTTCTGGTTGCCCCATCTCAAAAAAGACATAGCTGAACTAGAAAAGGTACAGAGAAGGGCAACGAGAATGATAAAGGGTATGAAATGGCTTCCGTACAAAGAGAGACTTGACAAGATGGGTCTCTTCAGCTTAGAGAAGAGAAGACTGAGAGGGGACATGATAGAGGTTTATAAAATCTTGAGTGGTATGGAACAAGTAGATGGGGAACAGTTATTTATCCTCTCAAATAGTACTAGAACTAGGGCACACTTGATGAAACTATCTGCCAGCAGATTTAAAACAAATAAAAGGAAGTACTTTTTCACTAAATGCATAATTAATTTATATCCCCCAGTATGTACAGAGCATCACACTGCTGCTGCGTGCCTCCTGCACATGCATCTGATCTGCCAGCTCCAACACCGCGCATTTGAAATTGACTGCACAGCACCACCGCTGCCTCCTCGCTCTGCTCCAGTCCTTCCCCCTCTCTCCTGGCAGCATCTACCGTGGCAGCACAGAAAGTTCTGCTTGCTCCCCTCCCTGAGCCTCCCAGAAAGGCGGGGCTGTCTACATTAGGGAGAGGAAGGTGGGGCCAGCAGCAACATTGTAGCATGGCATGCATGCTACAGAACACAGTCACTGGCACCTTCCTCCTCCCGGAACTTCCCGCTTCCCAGCAGCAGCTGACCAGACGTTGGGCCTCATGGCAGGGGGCAGAGACTTCACTGTGAGGGCTGATCATCATGATCCAGGTCCCTAGAGAGTGCGCATGAATCAGGTGCCATCCCACTGCTGCATGACTCTCTCTCTCTCAGGGTAGGAAGGAGGGGCTTTCCAAGGCTCAGGCTGAGTTTCTGAGAGTTGAACTTAGTCAAAAAAAGGCAGCAGCTGGGCGGTAATAATACTGCCCATTTCAAACACCCAGGGAGGGAGTCTGGAGGGGAGGGGACTCAGGGAGTAGCCTGACTCAGCACCAGCCAATCACTGGCCACTCTGCTGTAAGGAGAAGGAAACCTCTGATCTGCTGGCTGTGCATGCTGTACAAATCACCAGCCTCATGAGCCTCACTCTTGCTGGTATTTTGGGGAACCAAACCGGAAAGATCAAAATTAGGCCTCATTCACAACTAAGGCAGTGAGACCCACGAGGGACGACGCGGCAGCGAAGAAGAGCCAGAGAGAAGAAGAGCCGGTGCGAACGGAGATGTGCCGTGGCTTCCCTCATGCATGTTGGGGCAGGATTTTGCACCCTGACATGCGTGCGGGAAGCCGCAGCACATCCACCAGCCTCAAAACCCACCAGCCACCACTGTCTCACAACATCCAGGAGTCACACAACACCACTTTTTCCAATGGTGCCCAGGTGACTTCTGGTCCAGGGAGGAGCATCTAAATCTTCTCCCCCACAGGGGAGTTTCTAAATCTAAAACTCCCCCACAGGGAGTTTCCCCAATCCAGACTTTTAAAATATGTGGAAAAGCTCTCCTGTGTAAAAATGCCCTTTGTCTTGCGTGTTTTTTAAATCCTGGAGTTGTCGAGATGGGTTTTGACTCTTTTTACATGGGCCGTGGCTGCTAGGGATGTGCGAACAGAATGCGTTTTGGATGTTTGGTCATTCGGTTCAGGAACCAAGTTCAGGTTCGGTCGTTCGGTCCAGGAGCCGAGTTCGTATTCAGTCGTTCGGTTCAGTGGAGTCCAGTTTGGCCGAACGTTTGTGGGGGGCAGTATCGGTATCATTTGCTATTTAGTCTAACTGCTAAATATTACTATTCTAAAACCTATGGAACTTAATCTAATATATTATCTACACAGGTCTAGTCCTACAAACACACTATAAAATAATAAAACTGAATAACTACAACACACTATCTCTATCTAATCTCTCTCTAAAACTAAGCTAACTCCTACAACTATCTATATCTATAGTAACTACATAATATCTAATATCTATCTATATATATTATAAATAATAATATACACAGGGATGGGGGGGAGAGGGGGGAGACAAAGACAGCTCACACCAAACAACACTGGAAGGGGTACAAAACTGAAATGAAACCTAAATTAATCTAATCCTACTCTAAATAAATCCAAAAACAGGGGCAGGGAATCAGGGATGGACTATATAGTGGGAGAAGGGGAGGATTCAATGGAGTGTAGGGAGAAAGAACACAGGCAGGGGTAAAAAAATAAAAATCACCTAAATCTATCTAATCTAATCCAAATAAATGATACTAGGAAGGTAAATGTGTGGGAAGGGTGAAATAGGAGGATGGCAACGGATTAGGAAGTTTAGGAACACAAACTGCTGGGAGAGGGAGACTTCTGAAAATGCCTGCTGTCAGGAACAGTGGCTACTAGCTCAGAAGGTGTTGGAAGGGGGGAGGGCAATGACTTTTGTTTCTTGCTGTGCCCGCCTTACCATAAGCCCCATTGGCTCCAATCGCGGACTGCGAAGCCAGTGGTCTGAGGAGAAAAGGGATGGTGATTGGGCAGGCTGGCTGCTACTCCAAGCTTCTCCACCCCTGGTGCCAGGAAGTCTGCTCCTCAGTTGCCTCCCTCTCTCTGGGTCTTCCAGTTACATTTTTCCCGCCTGAACTCATCTGAACTTGATCCGAACGCGACCGAACTGTTCGGTCATTTCAGAGTTCAGATCAAGTTCGGGTTTGGTTTCAGTCATCCGAACAGACAGAGTTCGGTCCGAACTCCGAACATCTGAACCACGTTCGCACATCCCTAGTGGCTGCTTGGGAGTGGGCGTGGGCGCCGCAACGTGGGTGCCAATGCATACGGATGCACACCGACCCCCCACATGGAGGCACCTCTATTTTTACCGGTGCCTCTGTGCATTGGGATGCATGCGTGCATGTGGGAGTGCGCACCCTCACCCGCATGGACTTTACACAGGCAGCACCCATGCATGAAAACCCTGGGTGTTCATGCGTGGGTGCCGCCCATGTAAAAAGGGCCTTTCATGCCATTATAATATGTAAATAGTTATGAACTCACTGAAACCATATCATGTTTGCCTTGGGTGAAAAGAGACATGGATCATAACTCTGCTTTAATACTGCTTTAACATTTCTTATGCATGTTGCAGGGCTGCATAGGGCACCAATACAGCCTGTAACATGCATAAGAAATGTTAAAGCTGTGTTAAAGCAGAGTTATGTGCATGTCTGTTTCCACGCTGTCACAGGGGCCCTTTTCCTTCTGAGTTTAAGGAACTCAGTTAGGTTTGTTCGCCCCCGAAGGCTTATGGAACTAGAATGGTTCCAGATAGCTCTAGGGGAAGTTTCCTCTGACCTCAATGGCTGCTCACTCAATGGCCTCGTGTGTATGTGGAATTCCGTGTTGACTGAGGTCAGACCGTGTGGCCCCCAGGCATCCACTCCCGAAGCACCAAGAATGCAACTCCCCATGGTACACTGAGGAGCTGCGGCGGATGAAGCATGAAGGGTGGCGGTTAAAGCGATGGTGGCGTCACTCACGTGCTGAAGTTGACCGATTGCAGCATAGAGTCTGGTTACGTACCTATGCTGTTGCGGTGCAGACAGAAAAGAAGGTTTTCTTTGCTGAACTCATTGCATCCGCAAGTCCCATCCAGCTGAGCTGTTCCGGGTGGTGAAGGGGCTGGTCAGTTCGGCCTCCCACTGCCTGGACTTAGAATGATCAAATGCTCACTGTGACTTGTTTGTGGACTTCTTTGCAGATAAAAATCACTCAAATTCACCATGGTTTTGATGCAACTTTTTTATCAAAGGATGGGTCAGAGACAGCAGAAGCCCTGTCCTGTCCTGCTTTGTGGGATGGGTTTCAGGCTGTGTTGCCCTTGGATGCAGGGGATGCTCTTGGGACTCTGCGAGCCACCTACTGTGAGTTAGATCCATGCCTGTCCTGGCTAGTTAAGGCTAGCCGGGAGACATTGGAGCCGTTCCTGGCGGGGATAGTCAACGCCTCCCTTAGGGAGGGCAGGGTGCCAAACTGTCTCAAAGAGGCAGTAGTGCAGCCCCTGCTCAAGAAGCCATCTTTGGCCATTGGCACCCTGACCAGCTATCGGCCAGTCTCTAACCTTCCCTTTTTATGGAAAGTTATTGAACGGGTGGTGACTCAGCAGCTTCAGGGGCATTTGGACCGGGTCAATTTCCTTGATTCCTCACAGTCAGGGGTTTTTTTGGGTTATGGCATGGAGACTACACTTGTGACCTTGGTAAACTACCTCTCCCGTGAGTTGGACCGGGGTCGCTCAACCCTGTTGATCTTCTTAAATCTCTTGGCTGCATTTGATACCATTGATCATGAGTTTCTGGAGACTCAGCTGCAGGACCGGGCAGGGATTAGTGGGACTGCTCTTGAATGGTTCCGCTCTGTCCTGGCTGGGAGAATCCAGCGTGTGATCCTGGGGGAGTTTTCATCTTCCCCACAGGGCCTCACGTGTGGGGTTCCACAGGGTTCCATCTTGTCCCCTCTCTTGTTCAATGTGTACATGCAGCCTTTGGGGGGGGTTGTCAGGGAGTTTGAGGTGAGGTGTCATCAATATGCTGATGACACCCAGCTATCTCTCTCATTTTTCTCTGACTCAGGCCAGGCAGTCTTGGTGCTTACCTGGTGTCTGTCAGCTGTGGGGGATTGGATGAGGGCGAGCTGCCTGAAACTAAATCCTAACAAGACAGAGGTGATGGTTGTGGGGAGGGCCGGGGGGGTAGTGGCCCCCATTATCGATGGGGTCCATCCTCCCCTGGTTTCACAGGTCTGGAGTCTGGGGGTGCTCCTGGACCTGCAGCTTCACCTGGATGCCCAGGTGGAGGCTGTAGGGAAGGGGGCATTTTGCCAGTTACATCTGGTGCATCGGCTTCAGCTGTATGTTTTGGACTCAGATCTGGCAACAATTGTCCATGCTTTTATTGCCTCGAAACTGGATTACTGCAATGCACTCTGCATGGGACTACCCTTGGTGTGGGTTTGGAAGCTGCAGCTGGTGCAGAATGCGGCGGCCCATCTCTTGACTGGGACAGGCCAGCGCGAGCACATAACACCAGTGTTCCGTTCTCTGCACTGGCTGCCGATAGTTTTCTGGGCCCAATTCAAGGTGTTAGTGTTAACCTTTAAAGCCCTAAATGGCTTGGGCCCCACCTACCTGTGGGACTGCCTCACTCTCCGGGTCCGGGATCAGCCCCTGCGGTTGGCTGGGGGCTCCCTCGTCAGGGTCACCCAGAATTGCCAGGTGTCCACCTTGAGGAGGGTGTTCTCCATAGCTGACCTCCCCTCTTTCTGCAGACACTGTAGGATCTGACTGTTCCATCAGGCCTTTCCCCAGGGAGGTGGCGTGGGTGGGTTGAGTTAGGGTGGGAAGAGATAGGTTTTAATTTATTTTTTTAATTGATCATTGTGTATTTCAATATGTTTTTAAATGTTGTGAGCCGCCCCAGGATGCCTGAGACAGGAGGGGACGACCTATACGTTTTAGAAACAACAACAAAGCTCTGGACCACTGGACCAAAATACAAGGTACCCAGCAGTACCCTGCTTTTGTCACAGAACTGGGTGCCTACTAAATTTAGTAGCTGGCCTCCTCACTGTAGGGGGGCTACAGTCAGCCCTGTACCCATCCATTTGAGAGCTTTTTGCAACAAAGGTGGGTTCCTCTATTTCAGTTAGTCTCTATGTCACAGGGCTTTGGCCTCACCGGACATAAGCGTATGCAAGATCAGGCCCAAAGTACACTTGTCACTCAAGGATGAGCCTCAAATCAGTTTATTTACAAACACAATCCTCAGGCCAGATCTCTGTCCAGTCTGACTGTTCCGATTAACATCCCACTGCATCAGGCTTCTCGATCAGCTCCAATGTCTCCTTCCTTCAGGTTCCTTTCAGGCAGTCTCTGAGATGTGCTCTTCTCTGCATTTCAGAGCAGACTGCCCTTACTTCCTGGGCTGGCTCTTCTTTGTATCTCAAGCCACACCCCAAATGCTCTTACTTCCTGCTGTCGCCCATTTTGGCTCTGCTCAGGCCACCATCTTGTGATGCATCTAGGCACCTGCGCCATGTTGTGGCTCAACTCTGCCACACTCCAATACATATAAAGTCCTGCAGTACTATGGGTTGATCCCACATGATTCTTGCAGTCTTTGTAAGAGTATGAGGCCTACACTCCTTCCAAAAGCCTCAGTTCATAGTAGTTTCCTTTAGGGCTAGCTCCCAACCTCTGTAGGTTCTCCAGACCCTGGGCAGGCTGGTTCCTGAGAGAAGTATGCTTCCTTCATCATCCTCCCTGAAACTGCCTTCCTCTAGCTCTATTGCTGCCTTTATATAGGCCAGAGTCTTAGGTAGAGGTGTGCACCAGGGACCCATGTACCATTTTTTTGTTGTTGTTATTTAAATCTGTCATTTTTGTTTTCATAAATATCAAAATTTTGTTTTTATTTTTGCTTTCCATTGGTTTCAATGGAAAACACATTTTTGAGTGCAACATTTTTGTTTTTAATTATATTTGAATGATACTTGTGGGGGTTGTACTTCAAATGGAATGCATTAAGTGTACCAAATTCCAGAAAGATTGGATAAAGAAATCAGATTTGTTACGTTAAGTTACGGTATTTTGGAACAATCTGCATATACATACCTGGCTGGAACGTCTTTTTCTCCCATTTAGTGTGAATTAAACTTGGGACTTGTATACCCCCTTCCTATGTTTAATATCTATGCCAACTTTATAACTTTTATAAAGGGTCCTGGTGGTATACATCAATAACTTATAAATGTATGTCTGATTGTAACATTTTTGTAGTCCAACTAGTGTACATGAAATTTGTCAGAACTGTATCTCATACTTTCAGTATTTTCTCTGCTAAATGACAGAAAGGTGTGATAAAGGGTTACAATTTTATATGCCTGCACAGAATATGCAGAGAATGAGCCTATGCCAGGGATTTTCTTACATGTCACTGTGGTATAAGATCGGTTTGTGATGCCAGTTGGCCAACAGAATTGTCAACCAAATATGCTCATTCTGTGCTGTGACCATCTTATCTTTTCTCCCCCACTTGTTACTGGGAAGTCGGAAGCATCTGTTTAGGAAAGTCAATAGAGATTCTCTTATGTCCTCTGTCACAGTGCTGCAGGATGTGATTGTGATGATAATTTAAACTATGTCTCCTGATTTCTGGATGTGTAATTTATGTCTCATGATTGCTGAGATGCTATCCCAAAAGTCCCAGTTACGTCCCTTCTATGCCCACCTCAGGGCCAACCCCTATGCCTGCCTCGAAGCCACCACCAATTGGTCCTGTAAAGCTGGAAGCATGCAGTAATTGTCCAGTGAATGTGTGTCAGTCTGTTGGGTTGCAACGCATCCTCCCTCCTACATCCCCCCTCCCCCTGCCTTGCTAGGTGCCTGCCTCTGACTGGCACTGCATGTACTGCTATTTATCTGAATAATGGTCTTCAAGGCGACAACTTCAATTGCTTATAAAATTGGGTCACTTTATCAAATTGTTCTGTAGTTTGTCAGAAATGACAGGGAAGATATGGGATACATTTCTGCCAAATTTCTTGTAAACAGGATGAAATATACAAATGTTACAGCTAGAAATGCACTCTCAAGTGAATAGCTTATAACATCAGGACACTTTATCCAATCTTTCTGAAATTTGGAAGAAGTGTTAAACTTGTAGAGGGGCATAGTATTCCCAGGTTTCATGTAAATTGGATGAAAGATTTTAAAAAGTTGTAGCCAGGAATGTGTATGAAGCTTTTCATAAAATCACAGCATTCGTCTGCTTCTAATATTGGTCCCCTTTATCAAATCTTTTTGAATTTTGGTACACAGTTCCCTCTATTGGAGGTACAACCCCCATCCCCAAGTTTCATCAGAATTAAATAAGAAACAAAAATGTTATAGCCAGAAATATATTTTCCAGTGTTTTCCTATTATTTCAAAAACAAAAGTTCTTTTTCGGTTTTGTTTTCGTTATTATTTGACATTTTTGTTTTTACAACAACAGAAAAGAAAATCAAAATTTTCATGTTCATCATCATAATAATGAAAATGAAATGGACACCCCTAGTCTTAGGCCACTTTTACACGAGGCGCAAAAGAAGCGCCTCTGTAAAGCTGCGCCTCAGGGAAAAGTTGCACGAGGGTGCTTGCACATTCCCCCCACCCCCAGAAGTGATGCGCTGCCCATTCTTGGAAGTGACGTTGGCTGGAGATGCGAAGCTTTGAAGAGGCACATTCTGTAAGACTCACTTTGCAGGCTTTCAGAACACGCCTCTTCAAAGCCCTGTGTCTCCAGTCACCGCTGCTGCCAAAACCAGACAGCATGACACTTCTGGTAGCATGGGAAGCATGTAAACACTCCCCACATGGCTTTCTTCTTGAATATGGGGTTCCGGAGGTGCTTCTAAGCGCCTCGTATAAAAGTGGCCTGAGTCTCTTCACTGACTTAAAGGGTCAGTACCCTTTTTTCAAGTCTCTCTCTTTTTTGTGTGCCATTTTGTGACTTGTCTTTAGCCCTGGTTGCCATCTTGTGGCTGGACTCTGCCACACATGCTTTGTAACATCAAGCTAAGTGAATGTCTCTCTCTAGTCACTAAGCAGTTTGGTCAGGAAAATATATTTTTTAAAAATACAACACCCTCTTCACCAGCTGAAGACATGCACACTTCTACCCAGGTTTAATATATTTACCGCCTGGCTTACATTCTTTCCAACTAATTTACCACGTGACACTGCTCCTTTCGGAGTCAATTTGAATTACTGGTTCAAATACAGCTAAGATGTATCAAATGCTTTGCTAAATTCTAAACATCTTACATTTACTGTATTTGCTTCATCCACTAATCCTACAATTTGATCAAAGAAAAACAAGTTTATCTAGCTTAATTTTTATTTTTTTCATTTATAAATATTTGTTAGCCACCCCGTCATGCCTACGGTAACTCGAGGCGGCCTACAGCATAAAAACACACAGTAAAATTCATTAAACAATGTTTTAAAAATACAATTCTTTTTTTAAAGAACAGATACAATTTGTTCTTTTTTTTAAAAAAAAAAAAAATTTAAATTGATCCTGCTTATTGCTAATGGTTCTATTATCCTCTATCTGTTTAGAGGCTTTAAAAGTTAGGTTAGCTGATGGTAACTGCTAGGAGCACTCTTTTTTCCTTATTTAAAAAAGACCAATACCATATGTGCTACTTTCCAGGCCTCTGATATCACTGTCAATTTGCATGACTTTCCAAAAATGATTTCACTGGATAGCTGACAATTACCTAATTTTCTACTCAGTATGCTGATTTGTATATATGGAATCTAACAAAGTATTGCCTTACCTGTGTTTTTATCAAGAGCTGCCTCAACAACAATTTCACTGCTTCCTGATCAGCTTCCTTTATTTCTCTTGATAAAACCTATTTAAAAGAGCAAATTCTATAGCTTAGAGATTCTGAAATTAGAGATGAAACAAGCACATTTCATATCCACAGATCATATTCACATTTTTGATAGCTATCCAAATACCCAGATAACATCCACAACCTAAACAGATATTTAAATATCCACTTATTCCTTTATTTCATTTCAATTATTTAATTTATTTTTGTTATTTCAATATTTTGATCACTTTGCTTTATCTACTTCACATGCACAACAGTGCAAACACCACCAAAACAAGGTATCCGAAATAACCAAAAGACCAAAACAACAAACCAAAGTATCTGAAACAGATATTCCTTGAAATTGAAATGAATAACAGTCATTATCCATTTCATCAGAACTGAACCAGATAGTGAGAATTTGACAGATACATTTGTTTTGTTGGATATTTGTTTCACCTCTCTCTGGAATCCCCAAGTGTTCTATCGCCTCTCCTTGTTTCTCATGGGTAGGGACTTCATCCCTAGGTCCCTGTGTTCACATTCACCCCCACCCAAAGACATACGTGTGTGAGAGAGAGTTCAATGGCTCAGGAAATCAGTGGGTTCCACTGGGACAAACATGTAGTACAAATCATAACTTCTGGCTTCATCCACAAAGCACTTCACCAGCAGACTCTGGGCTTGTCAGTCAGCTGATTTTCCAGAATACCAAGCAGCAAACATCAAACAACAAAATCAATGGGAGTGACAGGGTATGAAAGTAGGAAAGGTTGCCCCCTCTCACTTTCTGAGTCTTACAATTTTAGAGGTTACTCAGATCATGGAACTCATGACAAAGTGGTGATTTGTTTTTCATTTTCAGTTTCCTTGTTTGTTTGTTTTTTCATTTTACCTTTAACATTTTGGAACAATATGGAAACCACACTCTCTGTAAAAGTGGTGGCCGATCTTTCATCACTTATGGACCAAACTCTGTTGGTGACAGTATGCAAGTTTCCTTGAGTTAGTAACAAGTCAGAACTAGGGACCAAAACAGCAACCACATTTTCTCTCTAGACTGATTTTTCATCATCCTGGTAGTCTAATTTGATCAGCCTAGCTTGTTCTCTCCTAACAAATCTTTTCATAAAGAATGCTACAAAATATTTTTTATTATTATTATTATTATTATTATTATTATTATTGATTTGTTGTCATTTTTAGGGGGAAACTATTATGTTGTACTGGTTCCGGTAATTCAGTCTGTTCTCACAAAAGCATTGTTATCATTCATTGACCCTCCTTGAAGTATTCAAGAGCTATGAAGATGAGTCTGTGTGGGAACTGATAACTAAAATGGAAAAAGAAAAAACCAATCTAATTAAAGAAATTGTAGAGTCTTTGAACAGCCTTTTTCATGCATTTAATCATGAGAGGTCATCAGAAAATTTCTCTATTTCAGTTAAGTACTATAAAGTAGCCAACTCACAACCTTGCTATCTGTCAGGCTCCGGAGCCGTGGGGGAAACCAAGGAGGGAGAAGGAAGGCCAGAACTATCAGGCTCCAGGGGACGGAGCCAGGGAGGGGGAAACAAAGTAGGAGGAATCAAGGCCCAGGCAGGGAAAGGGTGGCCCCAAGGCGACCCTCTGAAGCCTCTCAGTCGCTCTCTTGCCCCCGAGAGATTATGTACTCAGCAGCGTTACCAGGCACGCTGGGCTAAGAAGGTACACGACTCATCATCGAGGTCAGGGTCCAGAGCCAAGGGTGGAACCCACCACAGGGACATTGGCAGATTAACCAATACCCTGGAAGCACGGGGGAAGCTCAGCATAGGCTCTCACAGGTCAAGGGGAAGCGACCAAGTATAGGGTACACACAGAGCAGGGGGAAGCGACCAAGCATAGGGTACACACAGAGCAGGGGGAAGCGACCAAGCAAACATGAGGCACGCACAAGACAAGGGGGACGCGACCAAGCAAACATGAGGCACGCACAAGACAAGGGGGACGCGACCAAGCAAACATGAGGCACGCACAAGACAAGGGGGACAAGCAAACATGAGGCACGCACAAGACAAGGGGGACAAGCAAACATGAGGCACACACAAGACAAGACAGGGGGAACAAACAAGCAAGGGGAATGCACAAGACAGGGAGGAAACAAGCAATCAAGGGGCACGCACAACACAGGGGGAACAAGCCACAGTCTTACCACATGAGAGGGGACACACACAAGAATCACACATACAGCTCAAGTATAACCAACAAGAATGGGAAGGGGGTAAGAGACGTTGCTCCACCAGGTTCCTGTGGCTGCACCAAGACTTAAATACTTCCTGTGGACAATCAGGAAGCTGGGAGGCAGGACTCAGGTAATTGTCTACAGCTGGGAAGGGGCATGATACACAAGGAGCACGCATACAAAGGGGACAGAAGGGGGAAAATCCCATACCCTCACCAGTCCACCAGGTGGTGCAGGGTGCTGGAGAGCCTGTCTAGCACCTCATGGGTTCAAGACCCAGCTGTGACACTATCAGTAATAATCAGTATGACTGGAAATATGCTAGACTACTAGAAAAAAAGATGACTTGTGTATGTGGAGAAGATATTATTACACAAGCCAACCCCTGTACAGTACAGCAAAAAAGTTGACATTGGAGACTTAATACTGATGGAATTTGTCCTAGCCATCAATTTCATTCAAGATTTTAAATAAATTTGGCAAATTATCTTGCAAAACCAGAATGGAATTGGAGTCCTTTCCACTGGAACTACAGATTTGTGCGTGGGCCGATACCTTACTTCTTTCAGTAAAGGGGAGCTTGTAATACTAGATATTCCTAGCATTAAAGCAGGAGTAGGGAAGCTCCTTCCTCCCAGGGACCACTCTGAAAATTAGTACAAGCTCAGAGGGCTGTAGAGACATTGGGAGGGGCAGGGGGCATAATGGATGCACTCAGGAAGATTCACAGGTCATGAATCTGTGCCATGGATATGTCTTTGTGTGCATTTCCTCATCTCTTCTTCCTTACTCTGAGCTCTGAGAGTGCTAGGGGATAATATCATTAATTATTTATTATTATTATTATTTTATTATTAATTATTAGCAAGGATTTATATAGAGCAAGCAATGTACCTGGCACCTTACAAAGTAATGGAATAGACACAGTCCCTGCCCTAGGGCTTACAATCTGAGAGAAAGAGGGGTGGGGAGACAAAGGGTACTTTTAGACATTACGAGATCATGCTCAAACACAGTGAACCACGCTCAATCCCACGGCGGGGCCAAAGCGCCCAGAACGTCTGTTCAGCAGCCAGCAGATGTTCACCACAGTCAATACCCACATGGGGTCAAAATCAGCCACGCTTCCGGACCTCCAGCCCAGACCAACTCCGAAAGCGTGGTCAAAGAGATTCCCAATGGGAAACAAAAAAAGTAACGTCTGGACGACAATCACCGGCTGGAAACAATCAAAATGATTCCCAGACGGGGACAAAGCACGCAACGTCGTTGCCAGGCAAACAAAAACAACACAGGCCACGGAGGGAGATTTAAAGGGCTCACAGCAGCAGGGGGACGTGGCGGGATGGAACGAGGTGGGAGGCAGAGAAGAGCAGAGGGTGAGACAGTGAGGGAGGAGGAGGTGGTGGTGGAGGTGCAGGCGGGGGAGGAGGTGGTCATGCTGCACATGCAGGAGGTGGAGGGGCAGCAGCAACAGCCAGGACAGGCAGCCCCGGGGACATCGACTGGACCAGGGGAGGAGGCACCCCGGAAATAAGCAAGGGGAATGATGGGGAGCGGACCCGGCACCACAGGGACACCGGGGGTAGTGGAGCAGTTGGGCGGCCAGCCGGCAGGTGGGGGTAAAGGGGCAGGGATGCGGGACTGGGAAAGACCAGCACCCGAACACTCACCAACCCCCCTGCTTCTGTTCCGCAGACACGCAAACGGGCCCAGGAGCCTGAGCCCCCAGAGGAGACGGGCCCTGCCCAGGTGGCGGAGGAGGAGGAGGAGGAGGCCCTACCACCGAGGGGGCCAGTGGGGGCTCCAGGAGACCCGGGACTTTATCTGCATCTGGGGGACCCTGGAGCATCAGCTGGAGCTAGTGCTCAATCAGAGAAATGAGCACGTGTTCCTGGAGATAGTGCAGGAAATGGAGGCAGCGGGGCATCATCGGACCATCGCACAGTGCCGCTCCAAGGCCAAAGAGCTGAAGAGGGGGTACAAGGCCATCAAGGACAACCACCAGCAGTACGGACACGGACTCTGGACCGCCTCCTTCTACAATGCCCTGGACTGCATCCTACATATGAAGGGATCAATAGTCACCCCATGGCTCATGGGGAGCGCTGTGGTCCAGGGCAGGGAACGGGCCAAGGTACCCCCTCCCCTCACCACCCCACAGGAAGGCACCCGCTCCAGGGTCCCAGACCCCCAGCAGAAATGCCCTGGGACCTCAGGGACCAGCAGCCCCCCCTGGACAGCAGCCCAGAGAGCCCCCACCCCCTGGCCAGACAGCCGGACTCCGAGGCCATCACCCTCAGCCAGTGGTCGCAGGGGGAGCACAGAAACACGGAGGGGCTGGCCTCAGAGGGATCAGAGATGGACATCGAGGGTAAGCAAGCACACGGGATGGGGGGACGGACCCAGGGCGAGAGGGGAGGGGGTTGGGGATGATCCAGCCAGGGGGCAGGCCCCACCCAGCCCTTCCAGCCCACGACACAGGTCCGGGACTGGGGGGGCCACCCAGACACCGCAGAAGCCCTCCACCAACCATCCCCCCCATACCCCACAGGGCACAGAATGCCCCAGCACCAGAGGCAGGCATGCGAGGAGGCCGGTGCACATCAGCCCAGGCAGCAGCCAGAGGACAGGAAGGGTGGAGAACCTGGGACATGCATGGCAGGATGGGGGGCCCGGAGGGGTGGGAAAGGGGGGGGCGCCAAGGTGAGCGGGCACCTGGGGCGGCAAACGACTAACCACTATGTACCCTACAGGACAGCCAGAGGGGCCTCAGCAACCCAGGCCCATGCCCCCAGCCCAGCAAATGAGGGAGCACCAGGCACGGGTACAGTGCTGGAGGGAGGACCAAGCAGAGGACATTGTCCGGAACACCACAGAACAGGGGGAGTGGATGATTGCGGCCGTGGACCGCATGGAAGCAGCCATATAGCACTCCCTGAAGTGGGCAGAGGCAAGGAACCAGAGGCTCCAGGCAGAGGGGAACCTGGAGTGGAGGCGGGAGCACCAGGAACACAGAAGGCAGGTAGAGACGTTTGGGCGGCTGGAACAGGCCATTGAGTGAATGGTGCGGGAGCATTCAGCCAGCATGCTGGTTTTAACCTTTAAAGCCCTTCATGGCCTAGGCTCTGCTTATCTGCGGGACCGCCTCACTCCCCATGTGCCCATGCGACCCTTGAGATTGTCCTTGGGAGCGTTTTTGGAGGTTCCCCAGGCAAGGCGGGTAGCCACCGATGTTAGATCTTTTTTGGTGGCTGCCCCTGTGCTGTGGAATTTGCTCCCAGAGGAGGCTTGGTTGGTTCCCACTCTCCTGCTGTTTTGGCATGTACGTAAGACCTGGCTGTTCCATCAGGCTTTTGGCGAGGGATGGGGGGGGTGTTCCCCCACATACTGTATTTTTAAATTGTCTTACATTTTTTCATATTGTTTTTATTGAATGTTGTTCACCGCCCTGGGCTGCCATGAGGGCCAGAGGAGCGGGATATAATTTTTAAATAAATAAATAAATAAATAATGGACAGGTCCCATAACATTGGGACCTCCCTGCTCCTGCACGCGGGAACTATGTGCGCCTATGTGCACCTATGTGATGTCAGCGGCCCCGCCGGGCCCCCTGCCTGTCCAGGGCCCCCTGCCTGTCCAGGGCCCCGTGCCGTGCCCCTCGGTGCCACCACCACCTCCCCAACTGCCTCCATGCCAGCAGGGGCGCCGCCTCCGCCTCTGCCTCCCGGTCCCCACTGGCCTCCAGAGGGAGAAATCACCCAGGGGAGCCCCTCAGATCCCAGGTCCTCCCTCCCTCCCTCCCACCACCACCACCTGCCCCTCCAGACACCGAGGCCTCCCACGACACTATTGCGGACACGGACAGCGGGGGGAGAGGGCAGCTCTCAGAGCACTGTATCACCCACAGGGCACTCAAGGGGGCTCCCCAGGAAACGCGGGGGCCGAGGGGGAAGCGGGAGGGTGGTCTGGGGGGTGTTGGCATGGGTAAGCGGGTGATATAATAAATGCACAGATGACACTGGCTCCTCCTGTGGTCAGTTCAGGGGCCCAGAGGTGAGGGGTGGACCATGGCAGTATAGGGGCTCGCATTGGGAAATCCCCCTGGCTCCTGAGGGTGTGGGCTGGGTGGTGGGTGTTCTCACACCTGGGCCTCCCAGCTGATGTGCCTGGCTAGGGTGGCACGGATGCGTTTGGCATAACAGTACTCCCTCGGGTTGTCAGCGTTCATGTACAGAGGCACAGGACCAGGAGGCCGGGTAGGCATGGGATATTTGAGGGCAGCCCCATCAGTCTCACACACATTGTGCAGCACCCAGCAGGCATCGATCACCAGGGCCGAGGTCTCCACCGTTTAGTCTAGCCAGTTGGTGAGGCTCCTTCAGCACTGCTTGAGGGTCCCAAACGCCAGCGCGACCATGGTCCTGCTAGCACACAGGCGGGTATTGTAGAGTGCCTCCGCCGGGGTCCGGGTGACAGGGTATACTTTCATCAGTCACCGGGTGAGGGGGTAGGCCAGGTCCCCCAGGATACAAGGGGGACATTAGCACCCCCTCGATCCGGGCCATCCCCATGTCTGCAAAGTCCCCCCGGTACATTTGGGCATAAAAGGGGGAGATAATCATGATCCAGGCATCGTGGCTGCACCCGGAGTTGCCCGTGAAGATGTTTATGAACCTCCCCCGGTGGTCCACGACCTCCTGCAGCTGCAGGGAGTGGTACCCGTGTCTGTTGACATACTCTGCGGTCTCCCCCACGGAGGGGCAGAGGATTTCAATGTGGGTGCCGTGCACGGTGCCCATGCAGTTGGGGAACCTGCCAGCCATGAAGCCAGCCATCATGGGCCCCTGATCCACCAGCTGGATCGCCCTGTCCAGGAGTATGTCCTCCACAGCCTCACAGACATCCCAGAGGATACAGGCAATGGTGCTCACCCTGACACCGAAGTGCTGTGACACGGACTGGCAGGAGTCGGGCGTTGCCAGGGCCCAGACCCCGATGGCCACCCACTGGACCATGGGGATGGGGTTCCTCATGGGGGTGTGCTGTCGCTCCAACCATGGTGTGAGCACCTCCGCAAGCCACAGTAGGGTGAGCGTGTCCATCCGGAAGTGTGCCCTCCAGGCTGCCTCATCCCACTGAGCCAGCACCCGGGACCACCAGCCCTGGGCCCACTCTGTTACCCATAGTCACCAGGCAATGGGCATAGTGAGCAGCGCAGCCCGGCACATAGTCTCCCTCCTCCATTGGAGGCACCCAGCTGCCTCGCGGATCACCGCAGGCCTTCTCTGGCTGCAACTCATGGCCTGTAAGTCCTCTCCGGACCCCCGCTGTGCCCTGAGCCAGGCCAGGGAGTGCCTGTGGGCCCCTGCAGCGCTCCAGGCCACGGTGACCTGCAGGCAGGCGCCCAGGTGCACCTCAGTGATCTGGATGCACAGCTGATTGGTGTGGGTGTGGTACCACTCGGCACAGAGTGCAAGGAGCATCCCACATGCACCCAACCTGTCCCGCTCCATGGAGAGGTGAGCCCCAGGGGGCTGCTGGCAGCCCTGATATAGGCTGGGACAGGCGTTCCCTCCCCCCCATCAGCCTGTGCCGGCTCCTGCAGGGCGGGCAGCCCGGGACGGCAGCTGCGCGGTATTGAGCGCACCTGCTGTCCCTGGCAGGAGCCATACGCACAGGCCGGCGTGCTCCTGGGCATGCAGATTGCAGCTGCATGCCTCCTGTCATCACCTCCCACCTCTCCCTGTTGGCAACTTCATGTCCTTGCCGGCCTGATTAGTGTGTCAGCTGTCCTGTCTGTGTGTGCGGTTCCTGCAGCTGTGCTGGGTCTGCACCCCATGCCTCACTCTGTTGTCATACATTAAGGCCTGTGGCTATCTCGGCCGGCCTTAGTGCCCCCCCCCGAGCCCCCTGCCACCCTTTGAGGAAATGTGGGCCCCCCTGTCCACGTTGTTATTCTCCCTGGTGTGCTGGACTATGGCTGGCTGTGCTTCCACCGGGCTCCTGGCTCCAATGGGGCCCCCCATCTGTGGTTCTTCCACGAGACCATGGCCCTGTGTGACCTGTGACATACCCCGGCAGTGCAATTGCTGCTGAGCTGCCCAGACAGTCTGTCGGGTGCTTATGTGAGCCTGAGCTCTGGCCTTCATTACTTCGGCTATGAGGCGAGCACCTGGGATTGCCAGCTGCATGCTGAGACGCTGGGGCTGGTTCCCTTTCCCGATGGGCACATGCCAGAGATGAGGTGTTTGCATGTGGCTTGGTCTGCGGTGGAAACCGTGTCTGCCCTGTCTGTGTGCAGCCTGGCTGTCTACACAGTCTGGTTGGTAGAGGGGGGCCCTGCCTTGGCCGTGTTCTACTTTGGCTGCATTCATGGGGCCCGAGGGTACCAGTGCTCCCATGGGGTGGTGTATCACCAGCTGTTGGAGCTGGATCCACTTCTGTGGCCCCCTGCTGCTGACTGCTGCATGTCTGAGCCTACTGCAGCGGAGCTGTTGGGTATGTGGTCCCATTCCGATGTGCAGCTGAGTCTCTCCATGCAGGATCCCTTCGAGGCTTACTACCTGATCACCCACCATATGTCCTTCCAGGGGTACCTCCGGGGCATGCTTGGCCCGACCTCATTCACCAGATGTGGCACCCGGCCCCTGGGCCCTTTGTGGCCCTCAGAAGCTGGCTAGGAGTCCCCCTGTGCCTCCTGGACCCCTGTTCTTGGCCCCCGTGCAGGCTCCCGGCTCTGCCCTGCTGCCTGCTCCCTCCTTGCTGTCCCAGCCATGATGCTGTGCTGTCTGCTTCCTGGGGTGTCACTGGCCCTGCCTGTGGCTCCAGGCCCCCTCCGCCTCTGCCTCTGCTGTTCCCCTCCATGGCCGCCGTCTCCATTGTCTGCCTCCGGCGCCCTGACCTACCCCCCAGCTCCCCAGGATGCTGCTGACTGTCCTCATTCACCTGTGCCCCCTTCTGCACCCCACCCCCTGCCTCCTGGGTGCACGTGTGATCTTGGAGTTCTGGGGGCCCTGGACTGACCCCGCCGGCTTCCTCCCAGGGGGGTTGTGTGACTTTGAACCTGCTGCACTGCCCTGGACCTCCTGTCTCCCATCCATCACCCCCTCACTGGTGCTTGGGTTCCGAATGTGCCTTCTGGACTGTTCCCAGCCCACTCCCTGTTCCGTGTGTGCTCCCGCTGTGCCTGTGCCTGGACTTCCTGGGGGCCCCCATTCTGGTACTGCCTGTGTTTCTGTGGGGGTGCCCATGCAGGCTGTTCTGTATTGGGGGTTCTGGTTGCCGTTGACTGTGCCCCGCTGTGCCATTTCCCCTCCCCTGTCCCTTTGCCCCTCTCCCCCCTTGCCTGTTGTGCCTTGTGTGGTGTCTGTCCCGCTGTGTCTCCCCCCTCCCTCCCTTTCCTGTCCGGGTGTGTGTGCACCCGGGCGTGTGTGTTTGTGCTGTGTGTTCCATTGTGCCCTCGCTGCCTGTGTGCCTGTTGCATGTGGTACCTGAATGGCTCTTCTCCCTCTCCCCCCCCTTCCCATTTCCCTTGTGTGGGCTTTCCCTTGTGTCCCTTTTGACTTCCTTTGCCCTTAGGCAGCCATGTCTGTGTCCCACCCCTCCCCCTGGCTCCTTCTGGGTGTTTTGACCACGGCTGGGAATCAACGTCACATCTGTTGCGCCGCCCTGGGCCGTGATCTGGCGGCCCGATTCCCTGATGTGGTCCCGTTCCCGTCACGTCTGTTTGGGGCCTTTATTAACCACAGGGGGTGGTTGTTCGATTCACCACCACTGGGAATCCACTGTGGTGACTCCACAACGCGTAACGTCTGAAATCACCCAATGGAAGGGGAACAGAGAAAGAGACAGGGGGTGTAACATTCATGAAGATGCGAGGTTCCAGGTGCATGCGCTTGGCTTGGTTACATCGAGAATGATGGCTGGTTGGTCCATGTGGTGAGGATATGAGTACATGGACCACAGGTAACAGATTGTACTGGATGGAAGGCATCACAGGAGTTAGGTGAGGGGAGTGAGGGAGTCGGGGAGGGCAGAGAGGAAGAGGTGGGTCTTGAGGAGGGATTTGAATGTACGAAGGGAGGTGGCAAGGCGGATGTGGGCATGGAGGGAGTTCCAGGTATGTGGGGTAGCTAGGGAGAAGGAATGAAGGTGGTTAGGGAAGCAGGGGAGGTGTGGGAGGGTTTAGAGAGGGGACAGAGGAGAAGCAGAGTTCACACACTGGAGTATGGAGGGAAATTAGTGCAGAGAGATAGGGGGGAGCAAGGTTGTGTAGAGCTTTATAGGTGAAGACTGGGAGCTTGTGCAGGATTTGTTCAGGAAGGGGGAGCCAGTGAAGAAAGGAGGGGCTGTACAAGTACTAGCTCTGTCATTCTGTGCCTCAGTGTCTCCTTCTGCAAAATGGCAGTATTTAGTATTAATGCTTGTCCCTCTCCTTCCCCCAGGTAACAAACAAATCCCAGGGCGGGAGAAGCTGCAGGCTGGGCTTGGTGCTGGGAGCACTGG